>NC_069494.1:14907257-14911639 GCF_026875155.1 Cherax quadricarinatus
GCAGCAACAGCAGCAGTAACAGCAGCAGCAACAACAGCAGCAACAGCAGCAGTAACAGCAGTAGTAACAACAGCAGCAGCAACAGCAGCAGTAACAGCAGCAGTAACAGCAGCAGCAACAGCAGCAGTAACAGCAGCAGTAACAGCATCAGCAACAGTAGCAGCAGCAGCAGCAGCAGTAACAGCAGCAGCAGCAACAGCAGCAGCAACAGCAGCAGCAACAGCAGCAGTAACAGCAGCAGCAACAGCAGCAGCAACAGCAGCAGCAACAGCAGCAGAAACAGCAGCAACAGCAGCAGTAACAGCAGCAGCAACAACAGCAGTAACAGCAGCAGCAACAACAGCAGCAACAGCAGCAGTAACAGCAGTAGTAACAACAGCAGCAGCAACAGCAGCAGTAACAGCAGCAGTAACAGCAGCAGCAACAGCAGCAGTAACAGCAGCAGTAACAGCAGCAGTAACAGCAGTAGTAACAACAGCAGCAGCAACAGCAGCAGTAACAGCAGCAGTAACAGCAGCAGTAACAGCAGCAGTAACAGCAGTAGTAACAGCAGCAGCAACAGCAGCAGTAACAGCAGCAGCAACAGCAGCAGTAACAGCAGCAGTAACAGCAGCAGTAACAGCAGCAGTAACAGCAGCAGTAACAACAGCAACAGTAGCAGCAACAGCAGTAGTAACAACAGCAGTAACAGCAGCAGTAACAGCAGCAGTAACAGCAGCAGTAACAGCAGCAGTAACAGCAACAGTAGCAGCAACAGCAGTAGTAACAACAGCAGCAGCAACAGCAGCAGTAACAGCAGCAGTAACAGCAGCAGTAACAGCAGCAGTAACAGCAGCAGCAACAGCAGCAGTAACAGCAGCAGTAACAGCAGCAGTAACAGCAGCAGTAACAGCAGCAGCAACAGCAGCAGTAACAGCAGCAGTAACAGCAGCAGTAACAGCAGCAGTAACAGCAGCAGTAAACAACAGCAACAGTAGCAGCAACAGCAGTAGTAACAACAGCAGTAACAGCAGCAGTAACAACAGCAACAGTAGCAGCAACAGCAGTAGTAACAACAGCAGTAACAGCAGCAGTAGCAGCAGCAGTAACAGCAGCAGCAACAGCAGCAGTAACTGCAGCAGCAACAGCAGCAGCAACATCAGCAGTAATAGCAGCAGCAACAGCAGCAGCAACAGCAGCAGTAACAGCAGCAGTAACAGCAGCAGCAGCAACAGCAGCAGTAACAGCAGCAGCAACAACAGCAGTAACAGCAGCAGTAACAGCAGCAGCAGCAACAGCAGCAGTAACAGCAGCAGTAACAGCAGCAGCACAACAGCAGCAGCAACAGCAGCAGTAACGCAGCAGTAACAGCAGCAGCAACACCCAGCAGTAACAGCAGCAGTAACAGCAGCAGTAACAGCAGCAGTAACAGCAGCAGTAATAATAAAATATATATATATTATATATATATATATATATATATATATTATATATATATATTATATATTTTATATTTATATATATTCGCTTTAATTAAAAGTCTTATCTTACATTTTAATTCTTTTCTTTTAAAGCTGAAGGACGGGGAAAGATTAAGCACGTCCATACTGGGAAAGAACTCTATTTAACTTAATAAAACGACTTTGTACTCTAGAAAACTTTCCATTATGTACTCTTGTTAAGATGCAAATTCATTCTTCCTTCCCTCTCCACTGTAACCTGGTCAGGGACCGGCGGCGGGGGCGCTGACCCCGAAATCTCCTTTTAGGTATGTTGTTCGAGGTATACTCCTCTTGGTATGCTCCTGCAGGAGTATACCTACAGTAACTCAGTTTTTGCTTGAGTACGATTTGACGCTTAAGACCCGTGTACAACAGTTGGGTGTCTTGTTGAAACGTTTCGCCTGCACAGTACGTTTCTCCAGTCAAGTACAGAGGCAGCAGAGGTTGTGTAATGAAGATGTAATCAGTCCCTTAATTAACCTTGGAGATATGACAGACCCTCAGCCTGGAGGAGAGTTCAGCTCCATGGTCTGGAACAAGGTGGTCAGTCCCTCAGCCTGGGGAAGAGTTCAGCTCCATTGTCTGGAATAAGGTGATCAGTCCCTCAGCCTGGAGAAGAGTTCAGAACCATGGTCTGGAACAAGGTGGTCAGTTCCTCAGCCTGGGGAAGAGTTCAGCTCCATGGTCTGGAACAAGGTGTTCAGTCCCTCAGCCTGGAGAAGAGTTCAGCTCCATGGTCTGGAACAAGGTGGTCAGTCCCTCAGCCTGGAGAAGAGTTCAGAACCATGGTCTGGAACAAGGTGGTCAGTTCTTCAGCCTGGAGAAGAGTTCAGCTCCATGGTCTGGAACAAGGTGGTCAGTTCCTCAGCCTGGAGAAGAGTCCAGCTCCATGGTCTGCGACTAGGTGGTCAGTTCCTCAGCCTGGAGAAGAGTCCAGCTCCATGGTCTGGAACAAGGTGGTCAGACCCTCAGCCTGGGGAAGAGTTGAGCTCCATGGTCTGGAACAAGGTGGTCAGTCCCTCAGCCTGGAGAAGAGTTCAGCACCATAGTCTGGAACAAGGTGGTCAGTTCCTCAGCCTGGGGAAGAGTTCAGCTCCATGGTCTGGAACAAGGTGGTCAGTTCCTCAGCCTGGAGAAAAGTCCAGCTCCATGGTCTGGAACAAGGTGGTCAGTTCCTCAGCCTGGGGAAGAGTCCAGCACCATGGTCTGGAACAAGGTGGTCAGTCCTTCAGCCTGGAGAAGAGTCCAGCACCATGGTCTGGAACAAGGTGGTCAGTCCCTCAGCCTGGAGAAGAGTCCAATTCCATGGTCTGGAACAAGGTGGTCAGTTCCTCAGCCAGGAGAAGAGTTCAGCTCCATGGTCTGGAACAAGGTGGTCAGTTCCTCAGCCTGGAGAAGAGTCCAGCTCCATGGTCTGGAACAAGGTGGTCAGTCTCTCACCCTGGAGAAGAGTCCAATTCCATGGTCTGGAACAAGGTGGTCAGTACCTCAGCCTGGAGAAGAGTTCAGCTCCATGGTCTGGATCAAGGTGGTCAGTCCCTCAGCATGGAGAAGAGTCCAGCTCCATGGTCTGGAACAAGGTGGTCAGTCCCTCAGCATGGAGAAGAGTCCAGCTCCTTGGTCTGGAACAAGGTGGTCAGTCCCCCAACCTGGAGAAGAGTCCAGCTCCATGGTCTGGAACAAGGTGGTCAGTCCCTCACCCTGGAGAAGAGTCCAATTCCATGGTCTGGAACAAGGTGGTCAGTACCTCAGCCTGGAGAAGAGTCCAGCACCATGGTCTGGAACAAGGTGGTCAGTCCCTCACCCTGGAGAAGAGTCCAATTCCATGGTCTGGAACAAGGTGGTCAGTTCCTCAGCCAGGAGAAGAGTCCAGCTCCATGGTCTGGAACGATTTGAAGCTGTACCATGAGAAGAGTGTCTCCAGTACCGTCGATGATCGTTGTAGCTTCGTTAAGACAAGTTACAGTTAGCTTTTTCTTGTTATATAATTCACAAATAGAGATTTACGTATTTTGGGGATGGAAATTTTAGGTCGTTTTTAGTAGATATTTGTATTGTGGAGAGTTAAGTATACGTGCATATACTAAGCACGTTTATAATGGATACGTTTCGGTCCTGAGAGCCTGAAGCAAGCTCCCAGGAGCGAAACGTTGTCTATTAAATATGTGCTAGTGCTTTCTTACGTGTTTCTCTAAAAAATGTCGGTATTACATTATCTTCTCTTGTTAGATGGAATGAGCGAAATGTTGGCGGTAAGATAGTAAATATATACACTGCTGTCACTGTTTCTTCCTGCAGTGATGGAGGGCAGTGACAGCAGTGTATATACAGTGATACCGTGTTACGAACTCACTGCAACAGGTTTCACTCAGGGGAGGAGTGAGTGGACGATGTTTCGCTCACTTTTGGATTATTTGTAAGTTACGAGTGAGTGGTGGTGGTGTGGTGGTGGTGGTGGTGGTGGTGGTGGTGGTGGTGGTGGTGGTGTGGTGGTGGTGGTGGTGTGGTGGTGGTGGTGGTTGGTTGTGGTGGTGGGGTGGTGGTGGTGGTGGTGTGGTGGTGGTGGTGGTGGTGGGGTGTTGGTGGTGGTGGTGGTGGTAGTAGTGGTGGTAGTGGTGGTATTAGTGGTGGTGGTAGTGGTGGTATTAGTGGTGGTAGCAGTGGTTGTAGTAGTAATTAGTAGTAATGGCAGTAGTGGTGGTGTTAATAGTGGTGGTAGTAGTAGTAGTGGTGGTAGTGGTGGTATTAGTGGTGGTAGTAGTTGTATGGTTGGTGGTGTGGTGGTGGGTGGTTTTGTTGTGGTAGTAGTAATAGTGGTGGTAGTAGTATTGGTGGTGGTAGTGATGGTATTAGTGGTGGTAGTAGTAGTAGTGGTGGTGGGAGTAGTGGTGGTATTAGTTG
>NC_069494.1:14912139-14928320 GCF_026875155.1 Cherax quadricarinatus
ATTGGTTTTTAGGTTCATGGGTTTAAAATTTCCTTTAAAAAGCCGGTCCCGACCCCTTAGGACTCGTTTTTAAGTAATTAGATTGACACTTTGGATCAAACAAAATTTTTTGAGATAGTGTCATTTTTTTGGGATGGCACATTCAGCACCCCTTAGTCTTATAACTCTTGGTTTTTTTTTAAGTCTCGGGTTCTTTAAAATTATTTACATGCCTAGTATTGTACCGCTATTTTGGTATGTGGTGTATTTTTGTATTTTGAGTGTAAACTCCTATATGCAAATTTTTTTGAAGTTTGTAATTCAGGGTTTAAACTTAATATTTATTATATTGGGGGTATATATTTACTTTTACGTGTATGTGTCTGGAAGTAATTTTTTATATCTGTTTTAGTTGTGAATTTTGTTTTTTTGTCTTGTTCATGCACTAAAAACTTTTAGGTTTAATGAGGTCAGGGTTTTGACCTTTTCATTAGGATAATTCAATGTATTTTTTTTGAACGGGGACTGTACAAGGGGGAGGGGGGGGGTAAAAGTGTCAGCTGTGTCTGCTGGTAATAATGTTATTATAAAAGGGGGTTTATAGGTTATGTATATGGTTGTGGGGTTATGTATAGGGTTTGAAAGGCCTTGATCTTGGTTTTTTAAAAATGTACCGGGTTTGTGTATAGAGGTTTTGTAATCCCTAGTATGGTTTTTAATTTTAAAAATAATATTTTTGTTTTTGTCTGTTTTAAAATTCGTATTGAAGGTGGGGAAAGGGTTTGGGTTTTAATTTTTTTGGGTGTATGTGTTAGGTATGGTGCCCTGTTTAGCAAGTTTGTGACAGGGAAAAAGTAAACTTTTGTATTTGTTCTTTTTAACGATCTGAGTTGTTAAAATTTAATTAAATATAGTTGTGTGTGTGGTGTATGGGGGTTTATATATTATGTATATATATATATATTTATAATGAGAAAATATATGTATGTGTAGTATGTATTGTATCAATATAAGTACTTCTATAAAGTTACAGTGGTGTGGTTGGTTTATTGACTTTTTTTGTAATTTTGGGTGTTTAATTTTCATTTTGGGAGAGGTATGAAGTTCACGTATGTACCTTTTATTTTTTTTCACTGTGGTTTGTTTTGAAAAGTAAACAATTATTATGTATATGCAGTTTTTAAATAAAATAAAAAAAAAAATTTTAACGAAAATCGAAAAAAATCATTAAAAAAACTCGACATTCCTTTTTTTGGGGGATAAAACCGTGACACCCGTTCTTTGTGATTTCCCCATCCTCCACTATTTAACATACAATTCAAAACCCCCACCAAACAATGCCGTAAAAATCCCCCAAAGATCCTATAAAAATCGTTTGGTAGTCCATCTATGCCCGGGGGTTTTTTCCCCCGGGACATCCCAAAAACTGCCTCCTCCCCTCCCTACAGTAATACTACCCTCGATTCTGTTTCGTCTGCCACTTTTTAAAATTATTAAAAAACCCTTTATCCCCCAAACGTCCCCACCCACTCCCCCCCCATCCCCCCTCACTTTCCCTAAACCAAAAATTGCTACAAACTAAAATTTTCCCTGGTGGATAGGCCCGACCCCCCTCAAAACCACCCCCTGTACCTACCCAATAACGCCAAGGTGGTCTTCGCCCGCCCTTCCTTAAACCTCCCTTAAAACAAAACCCGTGGCCCATCTCCCTTAAGAACCTCCAACCCTGCCCTAATCGAAATTGCCTCCAATTTTTTTATTTGGGAAATTTTCCCCCAATATTTTGAAAAATTCCATGTCCTCACTCCGCCCCCCCCGTTCCTCTGATAAAAGTCATTTAACTGACCCCCAAGATAAATTTTTTAGGCCCTAGCTCACCCAGCCATTCCTTCCCCCCACTTTAAAAAAATTTTCCCCATTTCAAATTTAGCCCCCATTTCCCCCCAACCCGCAAATCCATTTCCTTTCTAGTTCCCAAAGGATTTCACCAATCTTCAAACCCCGTAGGTTATCCTTTTCCCTAAGTAGCCTCACATTTAATTTCCAATATCCTGCATAAACCCTCACTATGCCATCTTACCCTCAAAATCTGCATATACAGCACGATGATCAGAAAAACCCACATCGATAGTCCTCCCCTCTCCACACCTATGCCCTGCCTAACTAAATCCTATCTAACCTTGCCTCATATCCCCTACGAATAAAAGTGTGCTCCACTCCATCTCCCTACTCCCACCACATCTATGCTCCAACATCTCGCAAAACATCCGCAGGACCCCAAAACACAAACCGCCCCCCTCGGAACCCATCACCCTTCCTAATGACACAATTCAATCCCACCAATCACCGTAAAAGCAGGTAAACCTCTCAAGTGATATACCAGAACCTCGCGTACAAAATCCACCTTCACTCTAGTGTTACTAGTTGCTGGCATGTACACACCTACAAAACTAACCCTCCTGGCCCCCAAAACCCATCCACCCTGACAACCCTCCCACCCCCCCTCTCCCAACCCAGGATACGCAAAGGACTGGTCTCCTTTACCGCCACAGCCACTCCTCCTTTCAACCTCAAAGCATCACATGTAAACAACCTATAACCTTTCAACAACAGCTCACATCCTAACCTATGGTTATGTTCCTGCAAAAAACAGACATCAATGCTAAATCTCCTCAAAACCCACTCTAACCATACCCTCTTGACCTCGTTTTTAAGACCGTTTACATTGAAGTTACACACCTGAATTTTACAAGAAAGGCGGCTTACCCCTGTGCCGCTGAGGCTTACTTGGTCCTCCTTTCATAGGTCTTGGTTCTTCTCTATCAATCCCTCGTTCCTGCCCTCCAACCCCTCCCTGTCCCTTCCACTAGCTTCCCATTGCCCCCCCTCCTCCCTGACTTGCCTTTGCAACACAGCTGCCCACATCTTCTTCCCAGGCCTCTGCGCTGGTGTGAGGACCTCGTCCATGTCTGATGCCCCCGCTGATCTCTTGCGGGAGCTACCCTCTACATACATTTCTTCTTCAACCACATCTTCTTGATGGACCTCCACCACCACATTGCTCTCCTTTCGAACCTCACTCAAGTCTTCCTTTACCCTGCTTCTGTTCATCCATCACCTTGTCATCACCTGACCTCACATCACTTTCCACACCAAGCACCGACTCTTCCAAAAATCCTTCAGCACAGCCTCCAAAATCCCGTCCTGAGCTGACTCTGCATTATCTAACGGCCTGTCTGACGGCGATATTCCCTCCCCTCCCGTTTCCACTGGTAGTGTAACACACGTCTCCAAAACCACCTCTGCCTGTCGACCTCCTCACTCCATAGGCCTGTACCCCGTCTTTCCGCTTCATCCGTCATAACATCCGTGGCTTCTAATGGCGTATCCACAGCAGCTGTCTCCTGACGCCTAGGCTCCTGTCTCCTGGGGCATTGTGCCACCATGTGCTCATAAGAGTCACATAAACGGCACGTCTTCCTCTGCCCCGCATAGTGAAACAAAAACCTGTGTTCTATGGTTACGCAATGTAACATATGATGGTATCGGTCTCCTCAGGGTCATTTTCAGTGTGCATGATCCTTCCGGCATCCCCTCATAAGGGCCGTCCTCCACATTCCCATGCTCGTCGAGTGTACAGTTCCATAACCACTGAACACATCTTGGATGCTGTATGCTGTTGCCTCAAAAGGTACATTCCTTACCTTCACCCAAGTAAAATACTTAGACACATCATGCAAGCATACTTCCACTGCCGAATTGATACTCATCCGTCGTTCTTGAAATTCATCTACGATGGTAGAGTAGAAGTCAGCCCTCATGAACTTCACGAAGACCCTTGACATTCCATTCAGTGCCACACCATACAGCTCTTCGTTGGGGATGCCATAACAGTCCCTGATAATGCTTGGCAGGAGAACGTTCATCGTGTCGTTGCTTAAAGTTCCTCTAACCAGCTGAATGCAGACAGTATTAATGCGCCGGTACAGTCGGTCCGCCATCTTGGCGCTAATACTATGTTTTCCTCACCAGGTGGCGTGCAAGAGAACCAGTAGAAGCGTCCTCTCTCCCCGCAGGTCGAGAGACGAATCTATGGAAAGGTTTATTGTGTCGTTTACACGACCAGAAATGTTTTTTTTTATATTTTATTTAAATAACTGCTTATACATAATACATTGTATGACTTACAAAACAAACCACGGTGAAATATAAAATAAATGGTACATACAGTGAACTTCATACCTCTCCGAACATGAAATTAAACACCAACATTACAAACTAGTCAATAACCCTAACCACATCCACAGTAACTTTATAGAAGTACTTAGTATTGATGACAATACATACATACACATACATATATATATACATATACACACACACACACACATACATATATATATACATATACACACACACACACACATACATATATATAAATTAAATTAATATACAACTCAGATCGGTATACAGAAAAAATACATATAGTTTACTTGCATGTCACAAGTACTTGGCTAAACAGGAGCATCATACCTAACACATACACCACAATATTGAAAACCCAACCTTCCACATCCTACAATACAGAATTTTATAAACAGAGCAAATACAATAATGATTATAGTATAAAAATTAAAAACCATACTAGATATTACAAAACCTCTAGTACACAATCCGGTACATTTTAAGAACCATAGATCAAGGCCATATTACAACCATATACATAACCCCACAACCATATACATTACCTATAAACCCTCCTTTTATAATAATCATTATTGCCAGTGCAGACACAGCTGACACTTCTACCCCCCTCCCCGTATGTACAGTCCCGTTCTAAATAACATACATTGAATTATCCTAATGAAAGGTCATACCCTGACCTCATCAAAACTAAAAGTTGGTAGTGCATGAATCAAGACAAAAACACAAAATTTACAGACTCAAACAGATATGAAACTTTACATTCCTATACACCTACACTGTAATAAGTAGAAGAATATACACCACCGATATGATATCAAATATTAATGTTAACATGAATTACAAACATTCAAAACCTTGCATATAGTGAAGTTCACACTCAAAATGCAAGATAATACACCACTTGCCACATTAGCGGTACAATACTAGGCTATGTAAATTATTTAAAGAACCCGAGACTAAAAAAAAACTAGAGTAGTTATAAGAATAAAAATTTTGTGTTGATACCAACGTGCCAATCTAATTACTTAAAAACGAGATCCTAAGGGCTCGGTATCCTGGCTTTCAAGGAAATTTTAAACCCAGTGAACATAACCATCAGGCTTAGAAATGTAACCCTGGAAACCACACTTATATCTCACTATGACAAACATTCTCGTGAAACATGGCTTACCATCCATACCTAATTCTCACTACCTTCCTCTTACACACTACATCAGTTCCAGATAAACCAAAAACCACCCCCCCCCCTTTACATTCCCCCATAAGGAGACCACTCCTTTGTCCATCTCAGGGACCCCGCTAAGGGAACCACAGTGAGATTCCTATAACCTTCGGGAAACTTTTTCCCAAGACGCCCCATAAACCAACTTATTCCTACACTTCGTCCTATAGAATCTGGCCGCCAACGCTTTTATCCTCATATCACCCCTTAATCCCCTCATTCCCATGAAATGTCCAGTAATCCACTATGATATACATTATAGCCCTTCCAACATCCCTAGGAAACTCCCCTTACATCCAGTAGTAAAGCCTTAAAAGCGGCAAACGACCCCCCCCCCCCCCCCCAAAAGTCTGATAACCCCACCCATCCATGATCTCACCCCCTCCAAGGAAGTACAAAAAAGACCACATGAAACGCCGTTTCAACATCACCACAAAACTGACAAAAAGCCTCTTCCACAAACCCCATTACTAGTAACATTCCTTGGAAGCCAGAATCCCCATGATAAACCTATATACTAATTCTCTTACTCTAGCGGTATCCGAGCTTACTAAAATCTTTCCAATAACCCCCAATCATACGTTGGATACACGGCTACCCTTGCATAATTCCTTGACCTTTCACTACCCTCCACCAACCGTTTCACTTTGATTTTATCACCTGTTGCACTGTCAATAAAAATCTCAACATATCTTCACAAACCCTCAATTCCTTCCCACTCCACTATTTACGTGCCTCCTCCATAACTCTTCCTATTTTAGCGCCCCTCACACCCCCTTCCCTCATATCCTCCATTGATTATCAGCCATTACCTCATTTAAAAGGAAAACAAACCTAACCCCCTCTCCGAACACCCGCTAATACCCCTTTTAACCTGCCCTCCCAAATCCCCCAAAAAACTTCAGCCCCCCCTCTGCATTTCACAATATTGTCCCTCAAAGGGAAAAAAAAACCTCTGCACCCCCCTCCCTTGCTATAGACAAGTAAAAATTTACCCCCATCCCCTTGATGTAAAGCAAAGCCCCTCGCATTTAAAACCCCTCCTAGTCTACTTAAAACCTTTTCCCCGTGACAGACTCAAATTTTACCCTTCTGCATGCCTGCACTTCCCGCCAAATCCCTACCCACATACCTTGATTTGTAAAACCTGTCCCCCAACCCCTATCCCCAAGCCCCCCCTACCAAATTTACCGACCTTGTAACCTTGTTTTACCGATTAATCTCATTCCCGGTATTAAACCCAAACTCTAAATCCTTCCCCACCCTCCTTAATCCTCCTTCCCCTTAGCAAAACAGTGTATCATCCACATACCCAACGATGCCCCTTTGCACCCCCCTTCCATTCCTGACTTTTCTTACCCTCTCAACGACTCAAAAAAGGATTCTGCAACAGCAAAGAGCAGCGGTTACATCGGACGCCCTGTCTTAAACCTCTCTCCATTGGTACATTTTCACCCAACTCCTTAAACTGTACCTACCTCTCCCCCATCATACGGGTGTTCCCCACCCATACCCCCCCCAAAACCCCCAAACCCTTCCTAAGAAAACCCCCAAAGAAATCTGTCCACGCAATAAAGCATTCCCCCAATCAAAAACCTGTTTTCCCCCTCCCGTAATCCTTAGAAAACCCCTAATCAAACCATGTAGATTCGCCGCTTGCCTGCGCAGATGCAGACGTGTGATATGCCCTTGGGCCCCTTTGGGAGGGGGGAATATTTTCAAAACATGGCGCAGTCTGTGAGAAGGCGTTTGCACACGGTGTGCATTGAATTTTGCGGGTGCAAAAACGCCTCAGTCTGCAAAAGTGCTTTTACCGCAAATTATCCGGGACACCTATGGTGTTGCGGATAAAAAAAATGTTGGTGTGGCACTAAATGGTGCTTGTATTTTCGTAAATGAGTTCAGTGGGGTTATGAACGGTGGTTTTGAAAGTACCAGGACGGAGCGTGGTTTTAAATTTCAGCGTAGTGTTGCCTATCGACGTTTTTAAGATTAACATGGGTGAAAATCCGAAAGTCCCCATTGAGGGGCGAGAATGATCTGCGGATGTATTTGAACAGTTGGACCTGTCCCTGGCTATGGGGGGTAAATGGACGGATGGGGCGTATGCCGGTTTGCGGAGGGCGTTCACGATCAGATGGAGTTGGGGCATGCCCACCCCGTCTTAGTCATACTGGACGCTTTAGGACACAGGTAAGGGTTTGTCTACGTGGGCAGCAGAAGACGTGTAGGTTATGTGGGCATTTGACATATGGCGGCCCGTGTGGGAGATGGCAGCGGAAAAAAGGACCTGGTAGTGAGAGGTAAAGGCCAGAACCAGAGGTGGGTCATGTGATGAGGCCCTGTACATAGATGGCACTTCCGGGAAAGGAGGAAGTGGAGCGTGAGTCCCACTGGGGGGTCCAGCCCTTCACGTAATTGGTGGGAATGAGGTCTGCCATGGGAACGGAAGACTGTGCGATTGGTGACGTGGGGTAGGGGAAAGGCCTATGGTGAAGTGCAGGAAAAACCCTTTTGAGAGCAGGTTGTGGGTAATTGAGTATGGTGAGGAGTAATGTTCGATTAAAGAGACAAATTTGGGAAGATTGGCGAACGGAGATGACTCCCCGGGTGGTGGAAGTGTTTGAGGGACGCTGATTTTCACGGGGAGGCATCCAGGATTTGGAAAGGATTGCGGGAGTTTTGTAAACCGTAAGAGGGCGGCGAAATTCTGATCTGATGATTTTTTGCCCCCGGCACAGAGCCCCGGGGAAAAAAACCCATGGGTTGATGTGGTGCTGAGAGCACAAAAGGGTAGCTGGTCAGGTGTTGGTAGGGGAAGCCCCAGTGGGCGTGGGGGGGGAAAAAGTGGACGAAGCGACACACTGAAAGGTGTCAGTGAAAAGGTGAAAAGGGGGCAGGGGGGTGAAATCCATAAGTGGTTTTCCGGGTTTGCATGACAGTGAATATTAATGGTTTTGTGTGCGAGGAGAAGCGTCTGGGGTAAAGGGATTTTTAAGACGTTATGTATAGACATTTTTTTTGTGCAGGAAAAAAATTTCAAGGGGGAAAAGGAAGGGGAGGGGATGGGTAAGAGTGTTTGGTGTATTGGGAGCGAATAAAGGGAGGGTGGGAACCCTGATCGAGAACGACCCGTTTGTTGTTCTTAGGAGTAAAGGGGGGGGGGTGTTGTGTTAAAATAGAGGGGGTGGTGGGAGGTGAGGGATGGCAGTCATTTGTGTGTAGTGCCGGCTGGAATGATGTAAGGGTAAAGAATGAATTTGTAAATAAGTATTGGTATATTATTTGGGTATTCCGTCAGTGACAATTTTGGTGGCGACTGGAACTTGTGGTGGGGAGGAAGGATGTGGAACCGAGAGGGGCAGGGTTTTTTTTGGCAGGTTTAGGGGTCTATTGAGAGGTGTGGGATTGAGGGATATAGTTGATGGGGGGTTGCGAGATAGGCACACTTTTATAGAAGGGATATGCTGACGATTAGTAGGTTGTTTGACAAGGGGAGTGAGGGTGACGGGGGTGAGACGGTGAATGTCGTTTTTTCAGTCATGGGCGGTTTATGCTGATTTAAATTGGGAGGGTTTTTGCCAAAGAGATATTTGGGGTACGGGAAGCTAAAAGTACGACTAGGGGGAGGGGGTGGAGGGAGGGGTTTTAAAAAAGTTTGTGGGAGGACTTATGGGGGGGGGTAAAGAGTGCAAGCGATTTTTTGGGGGGGGGAGGGGGGTTGAAAAGGGAGGGGATCGGCAAAAATTATGTGCAAAGGGGGAAAAAGGATGAGGCATGGATGCATTTGGGCTTAACAGTTTTTAGGGGGCGGTTTGCAGGGTTTTATCAAGGGGTGCTGTGAAGGTTTGTACCCAAATGGGAAATTTTGAAGTTTAAAAAGTGGCAGAAAAGGATATGCAAATGAGAGATTTGATGAGGCGAGGGTGCAAGGTGGGTTAGAGGGGGCGTTTGGGTGACGGGCCCGTCACCCCTGTGTGTTACGGGGTCAGCGGAAAAGCGGGGTTGGCAATTTGGAAATTGATAAGCTGGTAGTACACGAGGACTTAGGTGGGTATACGAGGGTTTCAGGAGTTGAGAACTTGGGTTGATGGTTTTATGGTGTTGGTTTGGAAAATATTTGAGGAGTGTAGGGGTGAAGGTGAGGATTTAGGAGATTGGGAGAGTGTATTTGTGTGCTGAGGGGAAAAGTGATCTTTTATGGCTTTGGGTGGGGATATTGAAGAGGGGGAGGTATGGGAGCTTGGAGAATATGGCGAGGGGTAAAGCGCCAGGTATGATGGGGGTTCCCTTTTGAAATTTTATTTAAGAATTTGGGGTGTTTGAAGGGTTTTTTAGTGAAAACCCGATGATGTGTTGGGAAAAGTAGGGGGATGGGCGAGTTGCAGCGTCTGCAGTTGTAGTATTGATTCCAAAAGGGGAAAAAACCCCACTTTCAGTCAGAACTAAGGGCGTTGTCTTGTTTTGTGTGTTTATAAGATATTCCAAAAAACTTTGGGGGAAAGGCTGAAATGGTGATAGATGAGTTTTTGCGAGAGGTCAGTATGGGGGTGCCTGGAAGGGGGAGTATGAGGGAATGAAAATAAAAGATTTTGTGGAAAGTATGGGGGGGGAATGAAGGGGGGGAGGTGTCTTAGATTGGTTGGCGGTGCGAGATTGCGTAGAACGAAAGGACTGTGGTTTTTTACGGAGGCAGGGTTTGGGGAAAAGAGGTAGTTGGATTGAGATTTGTATAATAGGGTAGGTGTACGTGTGCAGGTGAATGGAAAATTGGGTGTGTGGGTTTCAATGGGTGGGCTAAGGGGGGTTGTCCTCGTCTCAAAAATGTTGTTTGCTTGTATACAGGACCCTTTTTTTAGGGGTGTGGGGCGATGTTTGGGGTGGTGTGGTGTGGAGAAAGGTGGGATGGGATAAAAGGGTTTTTGGATGAACAACAAATTTAATGAGCGGGGGAAAAATTTACTTTAGGGGAGGATGTAATTTGGGGGTTTTTGAAAGGGGTTACAGGTTAAAAATGAATGTGGAGAAAACGAAAATTTTTGGTCTTTGGGAAATTGGGGGAGGGAGGGCGCGATGGGGGGGAAAAAGCTGTGCGTTGGTGTGTGGTGGATAGGGTAAAGGGGTGTGGGGAAAATTTTTATGGGGAATGCCGGGGGGGCACGGATGTTATTCTGGGGGGCAGGGATGGTTTGGTGGGTAGTTAAATGTTTTGAGACCCCTTTCATTTTACGATACTCAAAGTGTAATAGTGGGGAATGTGTGTTATTGTATGGTTTTTGGCATGTGGCAGCGTATATCCGTTTGGCAGGGCCGGACTAACTAGAATGCTAAAAAAAGGGTTTTTTGATATTATGGGGTTTGGGGGTGTGGTTGGGTAGAAGTGTTGTTTGCTACCCGGGCGACAAAGGGGGGTTGGGTTTAATAGATAAAGATTAAGGGTTAATGTATTTTTTGAAGGGGGGTTTTTCCGAGTGGGCGGTCGTGTGGGGGGGGGTGTGAAGCTTATATGAGGGGGCACGAAGGTGGTGGGTAGGATCAGAGATGAAGGGGGGTGGGATGTGCTGCGGCTTTTTTGTTGTTAGAGATCCCTCTAGGATACGGGTAGGTGTTCGGAGCGTGCTGTGGGGGAGGGTGATTGAAATTTTTGAGGGCATTACCCAAAGTTGCTGGGGGCTTTGGGTAAGGGTTTCGGTTTTGGTGCGCATAAGACCAAGAGTGAGAGAGGTAAAGTTTGTTTCCCTTATGGAATATTGCCGTTGGTGTGGGCTTCGGGAGAGAGGGTTGATGGTGGAGGAGTATGTAGGGTGTGTGGGGATAGGGGACAGTTTTCATGTAGTATATTTTTGTAAAAATTTGGAGGTATACGGGAGGGAGGGTGGGGTTTTGGGGGGTGGGTGGGGGGGAGGGGTATCGGTTTAAGGGCATTGGTTTAGATGTGGGGGGTGTGGAAGAGTCTGTGCAGCGTGCTTTGGTTCATCATAATGATTTTTTTTTTCGTTTCATGGGCCCTGAGGGGGGAATGGGGATTGGATGGTGCGAAAGAAGGTATTGGTGAACAATGTACAAAAAAACTTAGTGTAAAAGGGGGTATTGGAAGTAGATGGGAAAGGGTTTTTCCCGAAGGATATCGAAGTTGATGTCAGAGGTTTGTTGGGGGGTAAGGAAAAAAAAAAAAAAAAAAAAAAAGGGGGGGGGATGTGTTTGGATTTTTGGGGGTTTCATCGGGCTGTCTCAGAATTTGGGAATGTATGAAGAGTTCCTGATATGGTGGAAATGGCGGTAGTTGTGGAGTGTGTTTTAAGTAAATTTTTGGGGGGTTTGTAAAGGGGAAAGTTAAGATTTTTATGTATGGAAAAAAAGCAATATTTGTGTGCTGTGAAAAGTATACGTCAACTCAGAAAGGTATATGGTATGTTATGGATCGTTAAAATTTGGCATTGTTTTGATGATTTCAGGATTTGGGGGTTGTATTAAGCAACGGCATGAGGGCGTGATAAAAATGTTGTGTACCAAAAAGTCTGCTAATAAAGAGATAATGTAAGGTGTGATTTTTACTACATAAAGTGTATTAGCAGTATGTAAGAAATTTCATGTATCAGTATGGGTTGTATATTGGATTCGGTGAAGTTCAATGAATATTTTTTTTTTTACGAGTGATGGGTATATAAGGATGTGTTGAGACAATGTGTTAAGAGGGTTTGGGGATGGTTTTAGGCAAGAATGCTGCGTTTTAAAAAAGAAAAGTCTTGTTTAAATTAATGTTTAATAGTAATGACTAGTTATTTTTATTATATAGAGAAGAAGTTTGTTACTTTTTAAAAATGGAAATTAATTTTTAAAAATATTACAATATACTGTTGTGTAAGTTCGCTTGTGGTGATGAAATTTTGTTGGAAGTGGGTGGGATGAAAGTAGTGTATGGTAGTGAGGTGGGGGCGAATGTAGTGTATGGAAATGAGGGGATAATCATTTGTTTATGTACTGTGTTTAGTTTTTCTGTGGTGAGGTGTGGAGATTTTTTTCAAACCCTTTTTTTGTTTCTAATTATTGAGGTGTTTCGTATTGTTTTTTAAATTTTAAGTTTAATATACAACAATAATAAATGTGTAAGAAATTTTTGGATAATGAGAATGTTTCGTAATAAGTTTTATGTAAAATGTCAATACCTGGACATTTTTTTGGGTTATATTGCATATTGTGTTTATGGCTGCAAATTTTTGGGTGAATAAAACCCCCCTGTATATGAAAACTGTGGGCTGTCTTAGTTTTGTTTTTTTTATGTATAGTTTTGTGTACGGTAGGGAATGTGGAAATTTTCGTTTTTTATATAAATGGTGTTTCATTGTTTCATTGTCTACATGTATAACTATGTATTGCGTTTTTCAAAAATATAAAAAAAAAATCAAAACCTGTCCATCCCTCTCTTTTTCCTGGAATTCCCAAATGTCCCCTTGTCATAAACCCCAAAACTTTCCTCATTTGTTGCCCAAACCCTTTGCAAAAATTTTTTAATCCGAGCAATTAACGTATCGCACGGTAATCATTAAAAAATCGGCTTCCTTCTTTTTGGGCACAAAAAAAGTGACCCCGTTTTTTGTGATTTCCCCTCCTCCACTACTTAAAATACAAATTTAAAACCCCCCCAGGGCAAGCCGTCACTCCCCCCAAAGAACCTATAAAAAAACGTTTGGTATTCCGTCTTCCCGGGGGTTTTTCCTGGCACATCCAAAAAATGCCTCCTCCCCTCCCCTTTCTTTAAAAAATCCCCCGATTCTGCACTGTCCCGCTCATTAATACTTATTAAACCCTTTTACCCCAAAAAAGTCCCTCACCCACTCCCCTGCCAACCCTCCTCCACTTCTCCCTAAACCAAAAATCTGCATACAAACTAATATTTTCCGTTGTGGATAGGCCTTGACCCTCCTCAAAGCACCCCCCCTGTACCTGCCACATATACGCCAAGGTGGTCTTCGCCTGCCGTTCCTTAAACCTCCTTATTACAAAACCGATGGCCTATCTCCCCTTAAAACATCCTCCAACCCTGCCCTAACTCGAATTGCCTCAAATTTTTCATTGTGGAATTTCCGCCAACCTATTTCGCAAACGTTCCATATCCTCACTCCGCCCCACACGTTCCTCTGCATAACAGTCATTTAACTGACCCTCAAGATAATTTTGTAGGCCATAGCTCCACCTAGCCATCTCCTTACCCCGTACTTTAAAAAATTTTCCATTTCAACTTTAGCCCTCATTTCCCACCAATCCAGCAAATCCTTTCCATATTCCTAGTCTCCCACAAGGATTTCCACCAATCTTCAAACCCCGTAGGTTCACCCTCTTCCCTAAGTAGCCTCACATTTAATTTCCAATATCCTGCATAAACCCTCACTATGCCATCTACCCTCAAATCTGCTATAACAGCACGATGATCAGAAAAACCCACATCGATAGTCCTCACCCCTCTCACCCTATGCCCTGCCTAACATAAATCCTATCTAACCGTGCCTCATATCCCCTACGAATAAAAGTTGTGCTCCACTCCATATCCCTACTTCCCACCACATCTACTGCTCCAACATCTCGCAAAACATCCCGCAGAACCCCCAAACACAACCCGCCCCCCTCGGAACCACATCACCCTTCCTATGACACAATTCCAATCCCCACCAATCACCGTAAAAGCAGGTAAAACCTCTCAAGTGATATACCAGAACCTCGCGTACAAAATCCACCTTCACTCTAGTGTTACTAGTTGCTGGCATGTACACAACCTACAAAACTAACCCTCCTGGCCCCCCAAAACCATCCACCCTGACAACCCTCCCACCCCCCCCCTCCTCCCAACCAGGATACGCAAAGGACTGGTCTCCTTTACTGCCACAGCCACACCTCCTTTCAACCTCAAAGCATCACATGTAAACAACCTATAACCTTTCAACAACAACTCACATCCTAACCTATGGTTATGTTCCTGCAAAAAACAGACATCAATACTAAATCTCCTCAAAACCCACTCTAACCATACCCTCTTGACCTCGTTTTTAAGACCGTTTACATTGAAAGTTACACACCTGAATTTTACAAGAATGGCGGCTTACCCCTGTGCCGCTGAGGCTTACTTGGTCCTCCTTTCATAGGTCTCGGTTCTTCTCTATCAATCCCTCGTTCCTGCCCTCCAACCCCTCCCTGTCCCTTCCCACCTAGCTTCCCATGACATTCGTCTCTCGACCTGCGGGGAGAGAGGACGCTTCTACTGGTTCTCTTGCACGCCACCTGGTGAGGAAAACATAGTATTAGCGCCAAGATGGCGGACCGACTGTACCGGCGCATTAATACTGTCTGCATTCAGCTGGTTAGAGGAACTTTAAGCAACGACACGATGAACGTTCTCCTGCCAAGCATTATCAGGGACTGTTATGGCATCCCCAACGAAGAGCTGTATGGTGTGGCACTGAATGGAATGTCAAGGGTCTTCGTGAAGTTCATGAGGGCTGACTTCTACTCTACCATCGTAGATGAATTTCAAGAACGACGGATGAGTATCAATTCGGCAGTGGAAGTATGCTTGCATGATGTGTCTAAGTATTTTACTTGGGTGAAGGTAAGGAATGTACCTTTTGAGGCAACAGCATACAGCATCCAAGATGTGTTCAGTGGTTATGGAACTGTACACTCGACGAGCATGGGAATGTGGAGGGACGGCCCTTATGAGGGAATGCCGGAAGGATCATGCACACTGAAAATGACCCTGAGGAGACGATACCATCATATGTTACATTGCGTAACCATAGAACACAGGTTTTTGTTCACTATGCGGGGCAGAGGAAGACGTGCCGTTTATGTGACTCTTATGAGCACATGGTGGCACAATGCCCAGGAGACAGGAGCCTAGGCGTCAGGAGACAGCTGCTGTGGATACGCCATTAGAACCACGGATGTTATGACGGATGAAGTGGAAAGACGGGGTACAGGCCTATGGAGTGAGGAGGTCGACAGGGCAGAGGTGGTTTTGGAGACGTGTGTTACACTACCAGTGGAAACGGGAGGGGAGGGAATATCGCCGTCAGACAGGCCGTTAGATAATGCAGAGTCAGCTCAGGACGGGATTTTGGAGGCTGTGCTGAAGGATTTTTTGGAAGAGTCGGTGCTTGGTGTGGAAAGTGATGTGAGGTCAGGTGATGACAAGGTGATGGATGAACAGAAGCAGGGTAAGGAAGACTTGAGTGAGGTTCGAAAGGAGAGCAATGTGGTGGTGGAGGTCCATCAAGAAGATGTGGTCGAAGAAGAAATGTATGTAGAGGGTAGCTCCCGCAAGAGATCAGCGGGGGCATCAGACATGGACGAGGTCCTCACACCAGCGCAGAGGCCTGGGAAGAAGATGTGGGCAGCTGTGGTTGCAAAGGCAAGTCAGGGAGGAGGGGGGGGCAATGGGAAGCTAGGTGGGAAGGGACAGGGAGGGGTTGGAGGGCAGGAACGAGGGATTGATAGAGAAGAACCGAGACCTATGAAAGGAGGACCAAGTAAGCCTCGCGGCACAGGGGTAAGCGCCTTTCTTGTAAAATTCAGGTGTGTAACTTTCAATGTAAACGGTCTTAAAAACGAGGTCAAGAGGGTATGGTTAGAGTGGGTTTTGAGGAGATTTAGCATTGATGTCTGTTTTTTGCAGGAACATAACCATAGGTTAGGATGTGAGCTGTTGTTGAAAGGTTATAGGTTGTTTACATGTGATGCTTTGAGGTTGAAAGGAGGTGTGGCTGTGGCGGAAAAAGGGGAC
>NC_069494.1:14928820-14983820 GCF_026875155.1 Cherax quadricarinatus
CAAAAGGGTATTAAGACTGGTTTGGTTGGTTAAAGGGGTTTAAAAATCATCAATAAACGGGGTCTTAAAATGTTTTTGGGTTGTCAATGGGGTTTAAAGTCTATCTACTAACCCGACGTCATTAGACTGGTTGTTTGGGTTTTGGGGTTTAAAAGTCTATTACTACACGAGGGCATTAAGATGGGGTTTGGTTGGTTAATGGGGGGTTTAAAATCCATCTATACACGGGGGCTTAAACGGTTGTTGGGTTAATGGGTTTAAAGTCTATCACTACCGAGGGGCATTAAAACTGGTTGGTTGGTTAAAGGGGTTTTTAAAATCTATCTAACCAGGGTAATTTAAAATGGTTGGTTGGTTAATGGGTTAAAGTCTATTACTACACGAGGGTATTAAGACGGTTTGTTGGTTAATACCGAGGGCATTAAGGGTTGGGTTATTGGTAATGGGGTTTTAAAATCTATCTTCTACACAGGGGGATTTAAACGGTTGGTTTGTTAAAGGGGTTTAAAGTCTATCACTACACTAGGTCATTTAAAATGGGTTGGTTGGGTTTAAAGGGGGTTTAAAAAATTTTTACTATACGAGGGGGCTTAAGACTGGTTGGTTGTTTGGGGGGTTTAAGTGTATCTACAACGAGGGGCCCTTAAAATGGTTGGTTGGTAATGGGTTTAAAGTCATCTACTACCGGGGTCTTAAAACTGTTGGTTGGTTAATGGGGTTTTTAAAGTCATTACACACGAGGGGCATTAAGGTGCAGGTCACCTGTACACCACCGTCAGAATATTTAAACCCAAAATACTGATTAAAGTAAACTCCAGTGTATATACACTGAGTATAACCTCTCTTATATAAAATAATATACACCTCTCTGTAATTTCACTGAATAAACCTCTCAGTGTATATACACGAGATAACACCTTCAGTGAATAACAGGGGAAAATTTCACCCCCTCAGTGTATATCACTGGATATACACCCTCGGTGTATTATACGATTATACACCTCTCAGTGCATTTAAAATGAGATAAACCGTCAGTGTATATACCAAGATATACACCTTCATGAATATACAAAAATATCATCTCAGGGTTTTAAAACCCCGAGATAACACCCCTCAGTGTATATACAATTGGGTAAACCCCCCTCATGAATATACATGAGAAACACCCCTTTAGGGAAAATGAGATATACCCTCTCGTTATATACCAAAAGAGAAATAAATACACCTCTCGGAAAAAATGAGAAAACACCTTCATGTAATACAAAAAGAATCACCCCATAATTACGGAGATATACACCCTCAGTATATACACGAGAATCACCCCGTGTAATACATGAGATAACAGTCCAGTGTTAACCTAGATATAAACCCCCTCATGTTTTTACACGAGTTAAAACCCTCGTGAATATACATGAGAAAGCACCTCTCAGTGTATATACACGAGATAAAAACCCTCTCATGTTAACACTGAATATAACGTCTCAGGTAATTTCACTGAAAAAATACACCTCCAGTGTTATACACGAGAATACACGGAAAAACCCTTCGTGTAAATACACTGGATTACACTGAATTACACCTCCAGGTATATACACCTCTCAATTATATACCTGAGATATAACCCTCAAGTTATTACATTAGATATCCCCCTATCAATGTAAAACGATTATAAAACCTCTCGTGTATATCATGAGATAACCCTCTCATGTTAAAAAACTGAATAACCCCCCTTAAAAGGGACATACACTGAATACCCTTCATGATATACACTTAAATCCCCCCAGGTATATCACTGAGATTACACCTCTCAGGGAAACCTAGTATACAACCCCTCATTTTATACACTGAACATACACCTCCATGTATATCAGGATACACACTGAGATATCACTCTCAGTGTAATTTAAAAACGAGATACAATGAGATATACACCTTCAGTGTATATACATGAAATTACCCTCCAATTTTTATACACTGAGTATAAAAACCCCCTCAGTGTATATACATTGGAAAAATTTAACCCCCTTAAGTAATACACTGAGATTACACCTTCCAGTTAATACACTGGGAAATACACCTTCAGTTATTACACTGAGATATAAACCTCTCAGTGTATTACGCTGAGACTAACCTCCATGTTATACACTGGAAATTTTACCCTCGGTATATACGTAGATATACACCTCTCAGTGTATATACATGAGATATAACCCTCAGTGTTTATACCGAACAAAACCTCTCAGTGTTATACACTGAGATAACACCCTTAGTGTATATACATTGGATATACATCTCCAGTGATATACCTGAGATATCACCCCCAGTGTTATCACTGGAAATACACCTCTCAGTGTATAACACGGGGAAAAACACCTCCAGTTATAAAACCCCGAATATACATCTCTTTATAATGACTGCAAAAAACCAATCGTACCAAAATGATAATATAATAAAAATAAAAATAATAAAAATAATAATAATAATATAAAAATAATAATAAAATAATAAAATAATAAAAAAATAATAATAATAATAAAAATAATTTAAAAAAATAATAATAATAATAAAATAATAATAAAAATAATAATAAAAATAATAAAAAATAAAATAATAAAAATAATAATAATATAATAAAATTAATAATAAAAATAAATTTTTATAAAGTTTACTTTTGGGCAGGGGGTGACTGCAAAACAATTTTTTTCAAGGGGAACTACCCCGGGAATGTTGGGGATTTATGTCCTTCTCTCCTCTCCTCTCTTCCTCTTTTCTCCTCCTCCTCTCCCCCCTCTCTGAAAAATTTTCGCATAATGGCCCAAATAATGAAACTTTAAAAACCCCTTTCTTATTCTCCTCTCTCTCTCTCTCTCTCTTCTCCTCTCTTCTCTCTCTCCCTTTTCTCTCTTTCTCCCTCTCTCTCTTTCTCTCTCTCTCTCTCGCTCCCTTTTAGATGTTTTGCTCCCGGTACAGTAACTCAACCTGATATAAATAACTCAAATGTTTTGATGTGTGAGGCTGGGGTAGAGAGACTCCTTTCCTCTCTTCTTCCCCTTCTCTCTTTCTCTCTCTCCCCCCTCTGTAAGAAAAACCACTTGATCATATATCACTCTGTGTAAGGGTTTTTCAAAATCAGTTCACTCTTGAAGCTTTATCAAGTCATTTTCATTGTGTAGAGCTTTATCAAATCTGTTTCACCCGTGTAAGCTTTATCAAGTCTTTTTATCTGTGAAGCTTTATCAAGTCATGTTTTACTCTGGGTTTGGCTTTTTCAAGTTATGTTTCACTCTGGTTGACTTTATAAGCATGTTCATCTGTGTAGAGCTTTTTCAAGTCATGTTTTTACTCTGTGTAAGTTTATCGTCATGTTTCACTTGTGTAAGCTTTTTTAAGTCATTTTCACTCTGTGTGAGCTTTTCAAATCATGTTTACTTGGGTAACTTTATAGTCTGTTTCACTCTGGTGAGCTTTATCAATCATGTTCACTCTGTGTAAGGGTTTATCAAGTTATGTTTCATCTTGTAAGTTTTCAAGTTATGTTTCACTCTTGTAGAGCTTATAAGTATGTTTCACTTGTGTAGGTTATAAGTCTGTTTCATTGTTAGAGCTTTTTAAATCGTTTTTTTTCCTTGTTTTGGTTTTTTTAAAATGTTTCATCTGTGAGGCTTTAAAAGTATGTTTCACTCTGGAGAGCTTTTGTTTTTTCACCGTGTGACTTTTCAAGTCTGTTTACTCTGTGTAGAGTTTATAAGCAGTTTTACTCGTTAGAGCTTTATAAGTTATTTTCCTCTGTGTAGAGCTTTACAAATTATGTTTCACTCTGTGTAAACTTTCAAGTCAGTTTCACTCTGTTAAGCTTTACAAGTCATTTTTTACCTGGTAGGCTTTTTTCAGTCATTTTTCCTCTGTGTGAGCTTTACAAGTATGTTTCACTCTGGAAAGGGTTTATGATGTTTTTTCTGTTAGAGCTTTATCAAGTTTTGTTTCACTCGTGTAACTTTACAAGTCATGTTTCACCTGGTAGAGCTTTTTCAAGTCATGTTTTACTCTGATAGAGCTTTATCAAATTTTGTTCCTTCCCGTGTAAGTTTATCAAGTTATGTTTCACTTGGTAGACTTTTTCAAATCATGTTTCACCTTGTTATTTTTTAAAGTCAGTTTCACTCTGTGTAGAGGGTTTTTCAAACTTTTACTTGTGTAGAGCTTTATAAGTCATTTTTTACTCTGTATAGACTTTATCAATTTTGTTTCACCGGTGTAGTTTATCAAGTTATGTTTCACCTTTTGTAAGTTTATAAGTCATTTTTTCACCTGTGTAGAGCTTTACAACATGTTTCACTTGTGTAGAGCTTTATCAAGTCAAATTTTTACTCTTTTAGAGCTTTATCAAGTCTTTTCACTTGTGTAAGGGTTTATCAATCAGTTTAACCTGTGAGAGCTTTATCAAGTTATGTTTCACCTTTTGTAGAGCTTTTTAATCATTTTACTTGTGTAGAGCTTTACAAGTCATTTTTATCTGTATGGCTTTATCAAGTTATTTTTCACTTGTGTAGAGCTTTATCAAGTTATTTTACTCTGTGTAACTTTAAACAGGGCATGTTCACTCTGTTAGAGCTTTATCAAGTCAAAATTTTACTCTGTGAGAGCTTTTTCAAGTCAGTTTCACTTGTGTAAGCTTTTTTCAAGCATGTTTCACTCTGTGTAGCTTTACAAGTTATGTTTCACCTGTTAAATTTATAAGTCATGTTTTACTCTGGCAGAGTTTAAACAGGCCTGATTTTACTCTGTGTGGCTTTATCAAGTCTGTTTCACTCTGTGTAAGCTTTATCAAGTCATGTTTCATTGTGTAGAGCTTTTTCAAATTTTTTTCACTCTGGTAGAGCTTTATAAGTCTTTTCACTTGTGTAGAGCTTTATCAAATCTGTTTCACTCTTTTGTAGACTTTATCAGTTATGTTTCACCTTGTAAGGGTTTATCAATTTTTTCACTCTATGTAGGCTTTATCAAGTTATGTTTCACTCTGTTAGGCTTATCAAGTTATGTTACCTGTGTAGGCTTTCAAGTTTGTTTTACTCGGTAGAGCTTTATCAAGTCATGTTTTCCTTTTGTGTAAACTTTTCAATCATTTTCATTTATAGAGCTTTATCAAAATTTTGTTCACTCTGTGTAGAGCTTTTTAAGTTATGGGGTTTACCTGTGTAGACTTTTCAGGCTGTTTCACTATTGTAAACTTTTTCAAGTAACTTTCACCCTGTGTAAGCTTTATCAAATTGTTTCATCTGTGTAGAGCTTTATCAAGCATGTTTCATTGTGTAGAGCTTTATAAGTTATGTTTCACTCTGGTAGGCTTATCAAGTATTTTCACTCTGTGCAACTTTATAGGTCATGATTCACTCTGTGTAGAGCTTTTAAGTCATGTTTTACTCGTGTAGAGCTTTATCAAGTCATGTTTCACTCTGTGTAGAGCTTTACAAATTATGTTTCATTGTGTGGCTTTACCAAGTCATTTTCACTCTGTGTAGACTTTTCAAGCATGTTTCCCCTCGTGTAGAGCTTATCAAGTTATGTTTCACTCTGTTAGACTTTATAAGTATGTTTTACATTTTGTAGGCTTTATCAAGTTAGTTACTCTGTGTAGATTTATCAAGTTATGTTTCACCTGTGTAGAGCTTTTCAATCATTTTCATTGTGTAGGCTTTAAACAAGTCAATTTACTCTGTGTGAGCTTATCAAATTTTGTTTCATCTGGGTAACTTTTTCAAGTATTTTCATCTGTTAAGCTTTATCAAATTATGTTTCATTGTTAAGCTTTATCAGTTAGTTTCACTTGTTAAGTTTATAGTCAGTTTCAAATTGTGTAGAGCTTTTACAAATCAACTTTCACTCTGTGTGAGTTTTTCAAGTCATGTTTCATTGTGAGAGCTTTTCAAGTCTTTTCACTCTGTGGGGTTTAAAAAAGCTTATCAAGTTATGTTTCATTGTAAGCTTTATCAAATTTTTGTTTCACTCTTGTAGGCTTTATCAGTCAGTTTCCCTCTGTGTAAGGGTTTTTCAACAACTTTTTATCTGTGTAAGCTTTATAAGTCAGTTTCCTCTTGTAAGGGTTTATCAAGTCATGTTTTCCCCGTGAGACTTTTCAAATCATGTTTCACTTGTGTAGAGCTTTATCAAGTCATGTTTCCCCCCGTGTAAGCTTTTCAAGTTATTTTCACTCTTTTAAGCTTTTCAAGTCATGTTTTACCTGTGTAAGTTTTATCAAGTTTTGTTTCCTCTGGTAGAGCTTTATCAATTAGTTTCCTTGTGTGAGCTTTATCAAGTCATGTTTTATTGTGTAAGCTTATCAAAATTATGTTTCCTCGTGTGAGCTTTACAAGTCATGTTTTACTTGTGTAAGTTTTTATCAAGTTATGTTTCACTTGTGTGAGCTTTACAAAATTATTTTTCCTCTGTGTAGAGCTTTATAAGTCTGTTTCACTCGTGTAGACTTTATCAAATTATTTCACTTGGTAAGCTTTAACAGGTCATGTTTCATCTGTGTAGAGCTTTTTCAAGTCAAATTTCACTCGTGTAGACTTTATAAGTCATTTCACTCGTTGGTTTATAAGTCTGTTTTCCTCTGTGTGAGCTTTTATCAAGTTTTTTTCACTCTGTGTAGAGCTTTATAAGTCATGTTTTATGTGCAGAGCTTTTTCAGGTCTGTTCACTCTGTGTAGAGCTTTTTCAATCAGTTTCCTCTGTGTAGAGCTTTTTCAAGCATTTTACCTGTGTAGAGCTTTATATTTAGTTTCACCTGTATGACTTTTTTAAATTTTGTTTTACCTGTGTAGGCTTTTTCAAACTGTTTCCTCTGTGTAGAGCTTTATCAAGTTTTTTTCACTCTTGAAGGGTTTTTCAGGTCATGTTTCCTCGTTAACTTTTTTCCGTCAACTTTCACTCTGTGTAGACTTTTTCAATCATGTTCACTCTGTTAAATTTATCAGTCATTTTCATCTGTTAGAGCTTATCAAGTTATGTTTCATTGGTAGAGCTTTAAAGTCATGTTTTTACCTGTGCAGAGCTTTAAGGTCGTTTTACTCGTGTAGACTTTTAAGCTGTTTTTACTCGTGTAAGCTTTTTTCAAATTTATGTTTCACCTGTGTAGAGCTTTTTCAAATTATTTTCACTCTGTGTAGAGCTTATCAAATCATGTTTCATCGTGTAGAGCTTTATCAAGTCTGTTTTATCTGTTGAGCTTTTTCAATTTGTTTCACTTTGTAGAGCTTTAAAGTCATTTTTCACTCTGTGTAGACTTTATAAGTTATGTTCACTCGTGTAGAGCTTTATCAAGTTTTTTTCACCTTTTGTAGAGCTTTATCAAGTCATGTTTCACTCTGTGTAGAGCTTTTATCAATCAACTTCACTCTGTGTAGAGTTATCAAGTCATGTTTCACTCGGTAGAGCTTTTAAATCAGTTTCACTTGTGTAGGCTTTTCAAGTTTGTTTACTCTGTGTAGAGCTTTTTCAAGTTTTGTTTTTCTCTGTTAGGGGCTTTATCGGGGTTTTTTCACTCTGGAAAAAGGGTTTTTTTAATCAACTTCCTCTGTTTTAGAGCTTTAAAAACAAATCATGTTTCATTGTGTAACTTTTTCAAGTCAGTTTTACTCTGTGTAAGCTTTTTCAAGTTTGTTTCACTCTTGAAGTTTATCGTTTTTTACTCTGTGTAGAGCTTTTTCAGGGCATGTTTTACTCTGTTGAGCTTTATCAAATAATTTTACCTGTGTAAGCTTTATCAAGTCATTTTCACTCTGTGTAGAGCTTTATCAAGATGTTTCCCTGTGTGAGCTTTATCAAGTCATGTTTTACTCTGGTAGACTTTTCAAAATATGTTTCCCCCCTGTGTAGAGCTTTATCAAGTTTTTTTCACTCTGTGTAAGCTTTATCAAACAGTTTCACTCGGTAGAGTTTTTTCAATTATGTTTCACTCTGGAGAGCTTTATCAGCATGTTTCACCGTTAGACTTTATCAAGTTGTTTCCTCTGTGTAGGTTATCAAGTCAGTTTTATTGTTAAGTTTTTTCAAGTTTGTTTCACTCTGTGAAGGGTTTATCAAGTTTTTGTTCACTCTGTTAGAGCTTTATCAAGTTAGTTTCACCTGTGTGAGCTTTATCAAGTATGTTTCACTCTGTTAGAGCTTTTTCAATTAGTTTCACTTGGGAGAGCTTTTTTCAAGTATGTTTCCTCTGTGTAGAGCTTTTTCGCATGTTTCACTCTTTTAGTGCTTTTCAAGCTTACACGGTTTTGCGCCTTATCTTTAATGCTTCGAAATTTCGCAGATAATGTATTAACCTATGTACAAAAATATAACTGTATGTCCCCTATTTATACACTGTTTATACACTTTGTATGTACACTATGTTAAAACACTGTGGGGAAACACTGTGTAATTTTCACTGGGTATATAAACCCGTGTATATACACTATGATATACCTGTGTATTAACTATGTATATACAATGTATATACACTATGTAAATTTCACTATTGTAACACTTGATTAACTGTGTTAAAAACACTATTAAACATTGTTATATACCTATGTATAAAAATGATAACACTAGTATATACACTATGTAATTTCAGTGTATATACACTGTGTATATACACTGTGTATATACACTGTGTATATACACTGAGATATACTGAAGGATTTAAATGACTTGCTTTAGGTAACAATAGAATTACCCGGGCTTAATCCTGGGCAGATTGTTACTTATGGACCGGTTACCTTTCCCTGTTCACCTAGCAGTAAGTAGGTACCTGGGTGTTAGTTACCTTACACCTGCTGTCACTGTTCACCTAGCAGTAAGTAGCTACCTGGGTGTTAGTTACCTTACACCTGCTGTCACTGTTCACCTAGCAGTAAGTAGGTACCTGGGTGTTAGTTACCTTACACCTGCTGTCACTGTTCACCTAGCAGTAAGTAGCTACCTGGGTGTTAGTTACCTTACACCTGCTGTCACTGTTCACCTAGCAGTAAGTAGGAGTTAGTTACCTTTCACCTGTTGTATAAGAGAGAGAGGGAGAGAGAGAGAGGAGAGGAGAGAGGAGAGAGAGAGGAGAGAGGAGAGAGAGAGAGAGGAAGAGAATGAGAGAGAGAGAGAGAGAGAGAGAGAGAGAGGAGAGAGAGAGAGAGAGAGAGGAGAGAGAGAGAGGAGAGAGAGAGAGAGAGAGGAGAGAGAGAGAGAGGGGAGAGGGAGAGAGAGAAGAGGAGAGGGGAGAGAGAGAGAGGAGAGAGGAGGATAGAGAGAGAGAGAGAGAGAGAGAGAGAGGAGAGAGAGAGAGAGAGAGAGAGAGAGAGAGAAGAGAGAGAGGAGAGAGGAGGAGAGAGGAGAGAGAGAGAGAGAGAGAGAGAGAGAGAGGAGAGAGAGAGAGAGATCGAGAGAGGAGAGAGAGAGAGAGAGAGAGAGTAGAGAAGTGGTTAGACAAAAGTGTTGAGACAGAAGAGGGAACGGAAGAGAGTAGGGAAGGAAAGAGAGTAGAGAAAGGGGAAGAGGGAGAGGGGAAAGTGTCGTAGAGGGGAAAGTGTCGTAGAGGGGAAATAATGAGAGAATAAGAGAGGGGAACAAGAGTTAATGTGAACCGAAGGTAGGGAAGTCAGTGTTCAACTGGCCATGGTTGAACACCTGCTCTGACATGTGTTCAACACCTTTTCAAAACCAGATATCATTTGTGGATGTTCATCTACGTCTCCTGGGCGTGCTGGGGTCTGCTGGGAACTGCTGGGGTCTGCTGGGAACTGCTGGGGGTCTCCTGGGAACTGCTGGGGTCTGCTGGGAACTGCTGGGGGTCTCCTGGGAACTGCTGGGGTCTGCTGGGAACTGCTGGGGGTCTCCTGGGAACTGCTGGGGTCTCTAGGAACTGCTGGGGTCTCCTGGGAACTGCTGGGGTCTGCTGGGAACTGCTGGGGTCTGCTGGGAACTGCTGGGGTCTGCTGGGAACTGCTGGGGTCTCCTGGGAACTGCTGGAGTCTCTAGGAACTGCTGGGGTCTTCTGGGAACTGCTGGGGTCTCCTGGGAACTGCTGGAGTCTCTAGGAACTGCTGGGGTTTTCTGGGAACTGCTGGGGTCTCCTGGGAACTTCTGGAGTCTCTAGGAACTGCTGGGGTCTTCTGGGAACTGCTGGGGTCTCCTGGGAACTGCTGGGGTCTCCTGGGAACTGCTGGAGTCTCTAGGAACTGCTGGGGTCTCCTGGGAACTGCTGGGGTCTCCTGGGAACTGCTTGGGTCTCATGGGAACTGCTGGGGTCTCCTGGGAACTGCTGGGGTCTCCTGGGAACTGCTGGGGTCTCCTGGGAACTGCTGGGGTCTCCTGGGAACTGCTGGGGTCTGCTGGGAACTGCTGGGGTCTCCTGGGAACTGCTGGAGTCTCTAGGAACTGCTGGGGTCTCCTGGTAACTGCTGGGGGTCTCCTGGGAACTGCTGGAGTCTCTAGGAACTGCTGGGGTCTTCTGGGAACTGCTGGGGTCTCCTGGGAACTGCTGGGGTCTCCTGGGAACTGCTGGGATCTCGTGCGAACTGCTGGGGTCCCCTGGGGACTGATGGGGATGTCCTGGGAACTTCTGGGGTCTCCTGGGAACTGCTGGGGTCTCCTAGGAACTGCTGGGGTTTCCTGAGAACTGCTGGGATCTCCTGAGAACTGCTGGGGTCTCCTGGGAACTGCTGAGGTCTCCTGGTAACTGCTGGGGTCTCCTGGGAACTGCTGGGATCTCCTGGGAACTGCTGGGGTCTCCTGGGAACTGCTGGGGTCTCCTGGGAACTGCTGGGGTCTCCTGGGAACTGCTGGGGTCTCCTGGGAACTGCTGGGGTCTCCTGGGAACTGCTGGGTCTCCTGGGAACTGCTGGGGTCTCCTGGGAACTGCTGGGTCTCTCGGGAACTGCTGGGGTCTCTCTGGGGTACTCGAACTGGGTCTCCTGGGAACTGCTGGGGTCTCCTGGGAACTGCTGGGGTCTCCTGGGAACTGCTGGGGTCTCCTGGGAACTGCTGGGGTCTCCTGGGAACTGCTGGGGTCTCCTGGGAACTGCTGGGGTCTCCTGGGAACTGCTGGGGTCTCCTGAGAACTGATGGGTCTCCTGGGAACTGCTGGGGCTCTCCGGGAACGTGGGGTCTCCTGGGAAACTTCTGGGGTCTTCCGGAACTGTGGGGTCTCTGGGAACGCTGGGGTTCCTGGTAACTGCTGGGGTCCATGGAATGCTGGGGTCTTTGGGAATGCTGGGTTCTGGTCTGCTGGGGAACTGGACTTTGGGTCTCTGGGAATGCTGGGGTCTACTGGGAACTGCTGGGGTCTCCTGGGAAAGCTGTGGGGTCCCTGGGAACTGCTGGGGTCCTGGGAACTGATGGGGTCTCCTGGGAACTGCTGGGGTCTACTGGGAACATGAGCTGGGTGGTCCTGGGAACGTGCTGGGGTTCCTGGGAACTTGCTGGGGTCTCCGGGAAACTGTGGGGTCTCCTTGGGAACTGTGGGGTCTCCTGGAACTGCTGGGGTCTCCTGGGAACTGCTGGGGTCTCCTGGGAACTATGGGTCTCTGGGAACTGCTGGGTCTCCTGGTAAACTGCTGGGGTCTCCGGAATGCGGCGGGAACCTGGGGTTGGGGGGGGGTCTCCTGGGAACGAGGCTGGGATGTGGGGTCTCTACGGTTCTGGGAACTGCTGGGGTCTCCTGGGGAGGGCTGGGACGCTGGGGCTGAACTGGCTATGAACTCTGTCACTGTTTGAAATGCATTTGGTCTCTGAACTCTGGGGCTCGACCGGTCTCATGGGAATCTATCTACTCTATTCCTGACTTGTCCAAACTGGGACCAACTGGCTCCTAACTGCGGCTCCTGGGAACTTCTCGGGAACGGGGGTCTCTAAGAGGGGCCTGGGAATTCTCCTGGATGCTGGAGGTCTCGGGAAAGTAACTGTGGGTTAGGGAAAGCGGACCTTGATGGAATGATGGGTCAACGGTCAATGGGTAAGAGGAATTTGTAAACCAAGAACTCGCATCTGTAAAGTTTTGGGTAAGAGGCACCTTATTAGATCAGTAAGTGGTAAAGGCCTTATAAGAGTCAGTAAGTGGTAAACATTAAAAGTCAGAAGGACAGAGGCACTTATAGAGTCAGTAAGTGGTAAGAGGCACTATAAGAGTCAGTAAGTGGTAAGGGCACTTGTAGAGTCAGTAGTGGTAAGAGGCACTTATAAGAGTCAGTAAGTGGTAAGAGGCACTTATAAGAGTCAGTAAGTGGTAAGAGGCACTTATAAGAGTCAGTAAGTGGTAAGAGGCACTTGTTAGAGTCAGTAAGTGGTAAGAGGCACTTGTAAGAGTCAGTAAGTGGTAAGAGGCATTTGTAAGAGTCAGTAAGTGGTAAGAGGCATTTGTAAGAGTCAGTAAGTGGTAAGAGGCACTTGTAAGATCAGTAAGTGGTAAGAGGCCCTTATAAGAGTCAGTAAGTGGTAAGAGGCACTTGTAAGAGTCAGTATGAGTTGATAGACGCTAATTTCAGTTGAAAATCTCCGTAAGGTTTATAAAAGTCTCATTAATTATAGTGTAAGAAGTTCTCTTAAGAACTGTATTGATCCACTTTAAGACATAATTGTGTATGTACACTTCTGCACACACACACACACACACACACACACACACACACACACACACACACACACACACACACACACACACACACACACACACAGAAACTACAAGAGAGGGGACTACACAGACGTGAGGAATTTCCTGCATGAGGTTCAGTGGGACAGAGAACTTGTGGGATAAACAGCGAATGAAATGATGGAATATTTGACAACCAAATGGAAGGAAGAAGAGGAGGGTTCGTAAACCAAGAGCAACAGAAAAATTGGGAACGAGTCCCTTGGTTCACCCAGAGTTATAGAGAAGCCAAAACCTAAATGTGCCTGAGAATGGAAAACATGTAGAAGACAAAGGACCCAGGAAAATAAGGAGATTAGTCGAAGATCCTGAAGCTAATATGTACAGGTAAGGAGGGAGGTCCAGTGGCAATACGAGAATGACATAGCATCGAAAGCTAAATCTGACCCAAAGTTGCTGTACATCCACATCAGGAGGAAAACAACAGTCAAGGACCAGGTAATCAGACTGAGGAAGGAAGGGAGATCACAGGGAACGACCAGGAAGTATATGAGGAGCTCAATACGAGATTTAAGGAAGTATTTCCATTGGAGAGAGAAAGAACTCCAGCAAACCGAGATGGTTGGGTGCACCAACAAGTGCTGGACACAATACACACACCGAGGAGGAGGTGAAGAGGCTGCTAAGTGAACTAGATACCTCAAAAGTGGTGGGACTGGACATCTCTCTGTGGGTCCTGAGAGAGGGAGCAGAGGCACTGTGTGTACCACTAACAACAATCTTCAACACATCTGTCATAACAGGGCGACTTCCTGAGGTGTGGAAGACAGCAAATGTTGTCCCAATCTTTAAGAAAGGAGACAGGACAGGATGTTTTAGAGGTGTGACACAGCAACAAGGGGACACAGTAACAAGGGGACACAGCAACAAGGGGACACAGTAACAAGGGGACACAGCAACAAGGGGACACAGTAACAAGGGGACACAGCAACAAGGGGACACAGTAACAAGGGACACAGCAACAAGGGGACACAGTAACAAGGGGACACAGCAACAAGGGGACACAGCAACAAGGGGACACAACAACAAGGGGACACAGCAACAAGGGACACAACAACAAGGGGACACAGCAACAAGGGGACACAGCAACAAGGGGACACAACAACAAGGGGACACAGCAACAAGGGGACACAGCAACAAGAGGACACAGCAACAAGGGGACACAGCAACAAGGGGACACAGCAACAAGGGGGACACAACAACAAGGGGACCAGCAACAAGGGGACACAGCAACAAGGGGACACAACAACAAGGGGACACAGCAACAAGGGGACACAGCAACAAGGGGACACAGCAACAAGGGGACACAACAACAAGGGGACACAGCATCAAGGGGACACAACAACAAGGGGACACAACAACAAGGGGACACAACAACAAGGGGACACAACAACAAAGTGACACAGCAACAAGGGGACACAGCAACAAGGGGACACAACAACAAGGGGACACAGCAACAAGGGGACACAGCAACAAGGGGACACACCAACAAGGGGACACAACAACAAGGGGACACAGCAACAAGGGGACACAGCAACAAGGGGACACAGCAACAAGGGACACAGCAACAAGGGGGACACAGCAACAAGAGGACACAACAACAAGGGGACACAGCAACAAGGGGACACAGCAACAAGGGGACACAGCAACAAGAGAACACAGCAACAAGGGACACAGCAACAAGGGGACACAGCAACAAGGGGACACAGCAACAAGAGGACACAGCAACAAGGGGACACAGCAACAAGGGGACACAGCAACAAGGGGACACAGCAACAAGGGGACACAGCAACAAGGGGACACAGCAACAAGAGAACACAGCAACAAGGGGACACAGCAACAAGGGGACACAGCAACAAGGGGACACAGCAACAAGAGGACCAGCAACAAGGGGACACAGCAACAAGGGGACACAGCAACAAGGGGACACAGCAACAAGGGGACACAGCAACAAGGGACACAGCAACAAGGGGACACAGCAACAAGGGGACACAGCAACAAGGGGACACAGCAACAAGAGGACACAGCAACAAGGGGACACAGCAACAAGAGGACACGCAACAAGGGGACACGCAACAAGGGGAACACAGCAACAAGGGGACACAGCAACAAGAGGACACAGCAACAGGGGACACAGCAACAAGGGGACACAGCAACAATGGGACCAGCAACAAGGGGCACAGCAACAATGGGACACAGCAACAAGAGGACACAGCAACAAGGGGACACGCAACAAGGGGACACAGCAACAATGGGACACAGCAACAAGGGGACACAGCAACAATGGGACACAGCAACAAGAGGACACAGCAACAAGGGGACACAGCAACAAGGGGACACAGCAAACAATGGGACACAGCAACAAGAGGGACACAGCAACAAGGGGACACAGCAACAAGGGGACACAGCAACAAGGGGACACAGCAACAATGGGACACAGCAACAAGGGGACACAGCAACAATGGGACACAGCAACAAGGGGACACAGTTGGAAGTTGAAGACTCAGTTGAGTCACAGGGATGTTAGGAAGTATTTCTTCAGTCACAGAGTTGTCAGGAAGTGGAACAATCTGGAAAGTGATGTAGTGGACGCAGGAGCCATACATAGCTTTAAGAAGAGGTATGATAAAGCTCATGGAAGAGGGAGAGTGTAGACCTAGCATCCACCGGTGAAGAGGTGAAGCCAGGAGTTGTGACTCGACCTCCGTAGAAAGGAACAGGCAACCACACACACACACACACACACACACACACACACACACACACACACACACACTTGACCTCTGACCATACACTTCAAACACAAGTGATCCAATATCCACGCCCATACCCACAGTGTGGGCGTGGGCGTGGGCTAACCCACAATTTGGTAGTCGAACCAGTCACTAACTTGTCAAAGATATTATCCAGGTACCTATGTACCTGCCAGGTGAGCTGGGGTAACAGGCACCAGGTACCATGGCCATGCGTCTGCACCAGCAGCCAGGATTGTACCCAGCTCCTTCCCTTGTGAACCACAGAGACTCACACAAGAACTTTGAAGATATGTTGAGCCTGGCCTACCTAAATATACAACAGGGTACTGCATTATACATTCTTAATGTCAGCTATCTCTCTCTCTCTCTTTCTTTCTCTGTCTCTCTCTGTCTCTCTCTGTCTATGTCTCTGTCTCTGCCTGTCTGTCTGTCTGTCTGTCTATCTGTCTGTCTGTCTGTCTGTCTGTCTGTCTATCTGTCTGTCTGTCTGTCTGTCTGTCTGTCTGTCTGTCTGTCTGTCCGACTCTCTCTCTCTCTCTCTCTCTCTCTCTCTCTCTCTCTCTCTCTCTCTCTCTCTCTCTCTCTCTCTCTCTCTCTCTCTCTCTCTCTCTCTCTCTCTCTCTCTCTCTCTCTCTCTCTCTCTCTCTCTCTTTTCTCTCTCTCTCTCTCTCTCAAAACTCAACTAGCTCCTTCAGAAACGTAATTCTTGAACACCATAGGCCTGGATACACAAGATAGTGACATAGGCCTGGATACACAAGAAAGTGACATAGGCCTGGATACACAAGATAGTGACATAGGCCTGGATACACAAGAAAGTGACATAGGCCTGGATACACAAGAAAGTGACATAGGCCTGGATACACAAGAAAGTGACATAGGCCTGGATACACAAGATAGTGACATAGGCCTGGATACACAAGAAAGTGACATAGGCCTGGATACACAAGAAAGTGACATAGGCCTGGATACACAAGAAAGTGACATAGGCCTGGATACACAAGAAAGTGACATAGGCCTGGATACACAAGATAGTGACATAGGCCTGGATACACAAGATAGTGACCATAGGCCAGAATACACAAGATAGTGACATAGGCCTGGATACAAAAGATAGTGACATAGGCCTGGATACAAAAAATAGTGACATAGGCTGGATACAAAAGATAGTGACATAGGCCTGGATACAAAAGATAGTGACATAGGCCTGGATACACAAGATAGTGACATAGGCCTGGATACACAAGATAGTGACATAGGCCTGGATACACAAGATAGTGACCATAGGCCAGGATACACAAGATAGTGACATAGGCCTGGATACAAAAGATAGTGACATAGGCCTGGATACAAAAAATAGTGACATAGGCCTGGATACAAAAGATAGTGACATAGGCCTGGATACAAAAGATAGTGACATAGGCCTGGATACAAAAGATAGTGACATAGGCCTGGATACAAACGATAGTGACATAAGCCAGGATACAAAAGATAGTGACATAGGCCTGGATACAAAAGATAGTGACATAAGTCTGGATACAAAAGATAGTGACATAGGCCTGGATACAAAAGATAGTGACATAGGCCTAGATACAAAAGATAGTGACATAGGCCTGGATACAAAAGATAGTGACATAGGCCTGGATACAAAAGATAGTGACATAGGCCTGGATACAAAAGATAGTGTCCATAGGCCTGGATACACAAGATAATGACATAGGCCTGGGTACAAAACATAGTGACATAAGCCAGGATACACAAGATAGTGACATAGGCCTGGATACACAAGACAGTGACATAGGCCTGGATACAAAAGATAGTGACATAGGCCTGGATACAAAAGATAGTGTCCATAGGCCTGGATACACAAGATAATGAAATAGGCCTGGATACACAAGAAAGTGACATAGGCCTGGATACACAAGATAGTGACATAGGCCTGGGTACACAAGATAGTGACATAGGCCTGGATACACGAGATAGTGACATAGGCCTGGATACAAAAGATAGTGACAATAGGCCTGGATACACAAGATAGTGACCATAGGCCTGGATATACAAGATAGTGACCATAGGCCAGGATACACAAGATAGTGACATAGGCCTGGATACAAAAGATAGTGACATAGGCCTGGATACAAAAGATAGTGACATAGGCCTTGACACAAAAGATAGTGACATAGGCCTGGATACAAAAGATAGTGACATAGGCCTTGATACAAAAGATAGTGACATAGGCCTGGATACAAAAGATAGTGACATAGGCCTGGATACAAAAGATAGTGACATAGGCCTGGATACACAAGATAGTGACATAGGCCTGGGTACAAAACATAGTGACATAAGCCTGGATACACAAGATAGTGACATAGGCCTGGATACACAAGACAGTGACATAGGCCTGGATACAAAAGATAGTGACATAGGCCTGGATACAAAAGATAGTGACATAGACCTGGATACACAAGATAGTGACATTGGCCTGAATACAAAAGATAGTGACATACACCTGGATATACAAGATAGTGACCATAGGCCAGGATACACAAGATAGTGACACAGGCCTGGATACAAAAGATAGTGACATAGGCCTGGATACAAAAAATAGTGACATAGGCCTGGATACAAAAGATAGTGACATAGGCCTGGATACAAAAGATAGTGACATAGGCCTGGATACAAAAGATAGCGACATAGGCCTTGATACAAAAGATAGTGACATAGGCCTGGATACAAAAGATAGTGACATAGACCTGGATACAAAAGATAGTGACATAGGCCTGGATACAAACGATAGTGACATAAGGCAGGATACAAAAGATAGTGACATAAGCCTGGATACAAAAGATAGTGACATAGGTCTGGATACAAAAGATAGTGACATAGGCCTGGATACAAAAGATAGTGACATAGGCCTGGATACAAAAGATAGTGACATAGGCCTGGATACAAAAGATAGTGACATAGGCCTGGATACAAAAGATAGTGACATAGGCCTGGATACAAAAGATAGTGACATAGGCCTGGATACAAAAGATAGCGACATAGGCCTGGATACAAAAGATAGTGACATAGGCCTGGATACAAAAGATAGTGACATACGCCTGGATACATAAGATAGTGACCATAGGCCTGGATTCAAAAGATAGTGACCATAGGCCTGGATACAAAAGATAGTGACCATAGGCCTGGTTACACAAGATAGTAACCATAGGCCTGGTTACACAAGATAGTCACCATAGGCCTAGTTACACAACATAGTGACCATAGGCCTGGTTACACAACATAGTGACCATACGCCTCGGCACGCAAGATAGTGACCACAGGCCTGGACACACAACATAGTGACCATAGGCCTGGCCACACAAGATAGTGACCATAGGCCTGGTTACACAAGATAGTCACCATAGGCCTGGTTACACAAGATAGTGACCATACGCCTGGTTACACAACATAGTCACCATAGGCCTGGTTACACAAGATAGTGACCATAGGCCTGGACACACAAGATAGTGACCATGGGTCTGGACACACAAGATAGTTACCATAGGCCTGGTTACACAAGATAGTGACTATAGGCCTGGTTACACAACATAGTGACCATAGGCCTGGACACACAAGATAGTGACCATAGGCCTGGACACACGACATAGTGACCATAGGCCTGGTTACACAAGATAGTGACTATAGGCCTGGTTACACAAGATAGTGACCATAGGCCTGGTTACACAAGATAGTTACCACAGGTCAGGCCACACAAGATAGTGACCATAGGCCTGGCCACACAAGATAGTGACCATAGGCCTGGTTACACAAGATAGTGACCAAAGGCCTGGCCACACAAGATAGTGACCATAGGCCTGGCCACACAAGATAGTGACCATAGGCCTGGCCACACAAGATAGTGACCATAGGCCTGGCCACACAAGATAGTGACCATAGGCCTGGTTACACAACATAGTGACCATAAGCCTGGCCACACAAGATAGTGACCATAGGCCTGGTCACACAAGATAGTGACTATAGGCCTCACCACACAAGATAGTGACCACAGGCCTGGTCACACAAGATAGTGACCATAGGCCTGGCCACACAAAATATGGACCACAGGCCTGGTCACACAAGATAGTGACCATAGGCCTGGCCACAAAAGATAGTGACCATAGGCCTGGCCACACAAGATAGTGACCATTGGCCTGGCCGCACAAGATAGTGACCATAGGCCTGGTTACACAAGATAGTGACCATAGGCCTGGTTACACAAGATAGTGACCATAGGCCTGGCCACTCAAGATAGAGACCATAGGCCTCGACACTCAAAATAGTGACCATTGGCCTGGACACACAACATAATGACCATAGGCCTGGACACACAAGATAGTGACCATAGGCCTGGCCACACAAGATAGTGACCATATGCCTGGCCACACAAGATAGTGACCATAGGTCTGTACTCACAACATAGTGACTATAGGCCTGGTTACACAATATAGTGACCATAGGCCTGGTTACACAACATAGTGACCATGGGCCTGGTTACACAAGATAGTGACCATTGGCCTGGTTACACAAGATAGTCACCATAGGCCTGGTTACACAACATAGTGACCATAGGCCTGGTTACACAACATAGTGACCATACGCCTCGACACGCAAGATAGTGACCATAGGCCTGGACACACAACATAGTGACCATAGGCCTGGTCACACAAGATAGTGACCATATTCCTGGACACACAACATAGTGACCATAGGCCTGGACACACAACATAGTGACCATAGGCCTGGACACACAAGATAGTGACCATAGGCCTGGACACACAAGATAGTGACCATATTCCTGGACACACAACATAGTGACCATAGGCCTGGACACACAACATAGTGACCATAGGCCTGGACACACAAGATAGTGACCATAGGCCCGGACACACAACATAGTGACCATAGGCCTGGTCACACAAGATAGTGACCATAGGCCTGGACACACAACATAGTGACCATAGGCCTGGACACACAACATAGTGACCATAGGCCTGGACACACAACATAGTGACCATAGGCCTGGACACACAACATAGTGACCATAGGCCTGGACACACAACATAGTGACCATAGGCCTGGACACACAACATAGTGACCATAGGCCTGGACACACAACATAGTGACCATAGGCCTGGACACACAACATAGTGACCATAGGCCTGGACACACAACATAGTGACCATAGGCCTGGACACACAACATAGTGACCATAGGCCTGGTCACACAAGATAGTGACCATAGGCCTGGTCACACAAGATAGTGACCATAGGCCTGGACACACAAGATAGTGACCATAGGCCTGGACACACAAGATAGTGACCATAGGCCTGGTCACACATAGATAGTGACCATAGGCTGGACACACAACATAGTGACCATAGGCCTGGACACACAACATAGTGACCATAGGCCTGGACATACAACATAGTGACCATAGACCTGGTCACACAAGATAGTGACCATAGGCCTGGTCACACAAGATAGTGACCATAGGCCTGGACACACAAGATAGTGACCATAGGCCTGGACACACAAGATAGTGACCATAGACCTGGTCACACAACATAGTGACCATAGACCTGGACACACAAGATAGTGACCATAGGCCTGGACACACAAGATAGTGAAAATAGGCCTGGTCACATACTTTGCATCTGGTCTGAACATCTGAGTGTCTGTCAGACTGTCAGAAGTACTTGTAACGAAGCTAAAGTCTATCACACCACCAGTCAGTCTATCAGCCAGACTGTCAGCTGTAAGACCAATTTCGTGCCATGACAAAAATGTATTTTTGACAGATTTTGAAAAAATAATTCATTGTTGTCATCTGTATTTGATTTACTGAAAAATGACATTTCAATTTAATGTCTATCCAATACGATAGATAGACTGACAGCCAGTGTTGGCAGATTTATATGCATATATATTTAACGTGGATAGTGTATATGAATATATATATATATATACATAATATATATATATATATATATATAATATATATATATATATATATATATAATATGTATGTATGTATATATATGTGTATATGTGTGTGTGTATATTTTTGTGTGTGGTGTGTGTGTGTGTGGTGTGTGTGTGTGTGTGTGTGTGTGTTGTGTGTGTGTGTGTGTGTGTGGTATGTGTGTGTGTGTATATGTGTGTGTTGTGTGTGTGTGTGTGGTGTTGCTGTGTGCTGTGGTGTTGTTGTGTGTATGTGTGTGTGTGTGTGTGATGTGTGCTTTGCGTGTGTGTCTGTATGTACTCACCAAGGTTGAGGTTGCGGGGTCGAGTCCGAGCTCCTGGCCCGCCTCTTCAACTGAATCGCTACTGAGGCACTTCACCTGAGCGCTGAGCTTATCATGACGCTCAGTGCTTAACACACACACATTATGTATGGATCCTGCCTCACTACAGTCGCTTCCCAAAAACTATTCACTTACTTGGATCTACTCTGTGGCTGAAGAAATACTTTCCTAACATACCCAGTGATTCATCTGTGTCCTTCAGCTTCCAACTGTGTCCCCTTGTTACTGTGATCCAATCTCGGGAACATCTGTCTTTGTCCACCTTGTCAATTCTCACAGTTATTTTTGATGTCTTATATCATGTCCTCCCCTATCTCTTCCTGTCGCTGTGTGTGTTTGTGATGTGTGTGTGTGTGTGTATGTGTGTGTGGTGTGTGTGTGTGTGTGTGTGTGTGTGTGTGTGTGTGTGTGATACGAACCTAATTGTACTCAACTAATGGTGGGTTGCACAGGCGAGACTCTGCATCCTCTGCAGCCCCTCTCACTGATCGCTACTGGATCTCTCTCGCTCTCTGCTTCCTGAGTCTTTGTCATTCCTGCTTCTTGAAAACTATGTATGGGTTCCTGCATCCACATTTCACATTGCTAGGCTATTCCACTTGCTGACAAACTCTAGACTGAAGAAATAGCTTCCTAACTGTCCCTGTTACTTCGTCTGAAGTCTTCAGCTTCCAGTTGACTCCTTGTCCCATGTGTCCCCTTTCAGGAACATCCTATCATCTGTCTACGGCTGCTATTCCCCGCATGTATCTTGTATGTCTTAATCATGTCTCACCCCTGACCCTTCTGTCCTCCAGTGTCGTCAGTCTCGATTTCCCTTAACTTTCCTCTTACGACATTCCCTTGAGCTCTGACTAGCCTTGTTTCATAACGCTGTGGAACTTCTCAAACTTCTAGACAGTGCTATGACCAGGTGTGGGTCCAGACAGTTGCTACAGCATACTCCCAGTATGGGCCTAACATACACAGTGTACATGTCTTGAACGATTCTTATAAGGTATCGGAACGCTATCTCAGGCTTGCCTAGGCGCCCATATGCTGGCAGGCGGTTATTTGGTTGTGTGTGCCTCCGGTGATGTGCTCGGTGTTATGGTCACCCCAAGAGTGCTTTACTCCCTGAGTGAGGGTCCTGTAGTCTTTGTCCGCCTAGCCTATACTCTGTCTGGGTCATTCTTTTGCCCTACCGCAATCTTCATGACTTTTGCATTTGGCTGACTTAATACGAGAAGGGCCAGTTACTTGGACCACACGTCGCAGCCTCTCCAGGTCGTCTTTGCAGTCCTGCCTCAGTCATGATGTGTGTGTGTCTGTGTGTAGTGTACTCACGCCTAAGTTGTTACTGCACCTAGTGAGGTGCGGGGGTCGAGTCCGAGCTCTCTGGCCCCGCTCTTCACTGATCGCTCACTAGGGCACTCTCCTGAGCCGAGACTTAGTCATAGGGGGGGGGACCTCTGCTTAAAGCTATTAGGGATCCTGGATTGTCCACACATCGCTTCCAAACTATTCCACTTACTGACTACGTCTGTGGTCTGAAGAATACTTCCTAACATCCACTGTGAATTCATTTCTGTGTCTTCAGCTATCCAACTGTGGCCCCTTGTTACGGTTCCAATCTACGCAAACAATCCTACTGTCTTTGTCCACCTTTCAATTTCCTCTCAGTTATTTGTATGTCCGTTATCATGTCCCCCCACCTATCTCACCTGTCCCTGTGTGTGGTGTGTGTGTGCGTGTGTGTATGTGTGACGTTGTGTGGTGTGTGTGTGTGTGTTTGGTGTGTATTAGTATATAGCATATATAAGATCACTCGACAAGCCAGTAATTACCAACCCTCACGTAATTACTCAACTCACTAATTAACTAACACTGTTCAGTCAAAAAAAATATAATTTCTGTAATATCGACGGAATTTTCTGTAATGACTTAATTCTTTTGCTCATTTTTGGAAATTAGCAAAAAAAAAAAAAATCTCTCGTAAATCAGGCAGTAAATATTTTAAATTATTTTGTGATTTTTAGGAAATTATAACGTGAATTATAATGATGGATATATAGGATATACACGAGTAGTATATATATATAACAATATAGTGATACATAATATATTATATATAAGAAATATATATATAGTATATATTAAATAAACTATATATGATATATTTATATAATCATATATATATCTATGTACGTATATATAGTAGGAAGAAACTTTGAGAAGGGTGTGGTAGGTAGTTTGTGGGGTGCCAGTGCGTAAATGTAATGGGAGCCCTTTGATGAACTTTGTATAGAAAGGGGTTTAGTTATAGGTAATACATATTTTTTTAGAAAAAGAGGATAAATTAGTATACAAGATATGGATGGTAGGGCGAAATGAACAGTAGTTTTGTTGATTATGTAAATGTAGATAAAAGACAGTTGAGTAGACCTTCAGGGATGTACATGTTTATAGAGGGGCCAACAGATAAATCAATCACTTTCTAGTTGTAGCTACATGAGATTAAAAGGTATGATGGGATACAAGGAGAATAGAAGCAACAGGAAGAGAGAGATGAGAGGTTATAAAGTAAAAGAAGGAGGAAGTTAGGGTAAGATATAAACAGCTATTAGAGGAGTAGAGTGGGCTAATGAAGAGCAACGGCAATGGGTCGAAGAGGATGTGGTAGTTTAAAATGTAGTGTTAGAGTGTTCACAGAAGTTTGTGGTTACAGGATAGTGTGCGGGAGGGAAAGAGAGCGATTGTGGAATGAAGATTAAAGAGAGTAGTAAGGGAGAAAAAGTTAGCATTGAGAAGTTTTCAAAGTAGAAAGTGAGCAAGGAGGGAAGAGTATATGGAGAAAAAGAGAGAGTAAGAGAGTGGTGAAAGCAATGTAAAAAGAAGAGGCAAAAGAGAGAGTGGTGAGATGTATCAACAATTTTGTGTGAAAATAAGAAAAAGTTTTGCGGATGTGAAGATTAACAAGTTAAGGAAGCCTAGAGACAAAAGGATTGTCATATTTTAAAATTAGGAGAGGAGAGTTATTAAAAGGAGAGGTTATATTATTGTGAAGATGAGGAATATTTGAGGAATTGTTCAAATGTTGATGAAGATAGGGAAGCTGTGTTTTCGTGTATTGGACAAGGCAGGAACAGCATCTTGTAGAGAGTGAGGAAGAGCCAGTTGTGAGTGTGGGGAAGTTCGTGAGGCAAGTAGGTAAAATGAAAGGGGTAAGGCAGCCGGATTGATGGGGATAAGAGATAGAAAAAGTTAAAAGCAGGAGGGGATATAGTTTTGACGTGGTTGGCTGGCAATAATTTTAATAAATGTATGGAAAGAGTGGTAAGTACCTAGGGAATAGGGATTGGCAGAGAGCATAGCATAGTTCCTTGTACAAAGCAAAGGGACAAAAAATGACAAAAATTTAGGGCAATAAATCAGTGAGTATAACCGGTAAAGGTATGGTAGAGTCTATTATATGAAAGAAGTAAGAGTAAGACGGAGAATAGGATAGCATATATATCAAGGAGGCATTAGGAAAGGTAGTGGAGGTGAGGACGCAGGTGTTTACAGTGAAACATATAAGTGAACAGTATCAGATAAGGCCAAAGAGTTCTTTCTTGTGGCATTATGGATTGGAAAAAGCGTATGACAGGGTGGATCAGGTGCAAAAGTGGCAGATGTTTCAGTGTATGGTGTTAGGAGGTAGGTTACTGAAAGCAGTGAATAGTTTTTACGAGTGAACGTATGAAGCCACGTTAGATAGTAGGGAAGACGGAAATTATTTCTCCAGTAAAAGTAGGCCTTAACAAGGGATGTGTGATGTCATCCAGATGTTGTTTTAATATAATCTTGTTTATGGATGGGTGTTGTAAAGAAGTAATGCGAGGGTCTTGGGCAAGAGGCGTGGAGTTAAAGATAAAGAATCACACATAAAGACGAGAGTTGTCACGAGTTGCTCTTGCTGATGACACTGTTGACTCTTGGGAGATTATTCTGAAGATTAAGTTGCAGCTAATTGAGTGGAACTAATTTGGTAGGGTATGTAAAAAGAAAGGAAATTAAAAGTGAATACAGGAAAGTAAGGTTATGAGGATAACAAAAAGATTAGGGAAGAAAGATTGGATAACAGATTGGAGGGGAGAAGTATGGAGGAGGAGAATTTTATAGTCAGTATTTGGGAGTGGGACGAGTGCAGGCAGAAGGGTCCTATGAAAGGATGAGGTGAATCTTAAATTTATGAGGGGAAAAAGGTAGTGGTTTCACTAGGAGTCTGTGGAGACAAAGAACGTATTGTCCTTGGAGGCGAAAGAGGGAATGTATGAGAGTATAGTTTTACCACGCTCTTATATGGGTGTGAAGCATGGAGATGAATTTTGCAGCGAGGAGAAGGCTGGAGGCAGGTGAGAGATGTCACTGTCACAGAAGGGCAATGTGGTTAGTGAATAGTAAAAAAAAATGGCCCGCCAAGAGAATTCGTAGTTGGAGTTAGATGAGGTGCCAGGATTACCAAAACTGTTTGTCCAGAGGGATGAGGAAGGGTTGTTGAGGTGTTCGGACATGAAAGAGAATGGAGATGAATCAGAGTGACTTCAAGGAGTGAATCAGTCTGTAGTTGGAGGAAGGAGCCGTGGTAGGGGTCGGCCCAGGAAAAGCGTTTGGAGGGAGGGGGTAAAGGAGGTTTTGTGTGGCGAGGGGCTTGGGACTTCCAGCAGCATGCGTGAGCGTGTTTGATAGTAGAGATTGGAAACAAATGGTTTTAATACTTACGTGCTGTTGGAGTGTGAGCAAAGTAACATTTAATGAAGGGTTCAGGGAAACCGGCAGGCCGGACATGAGTCCTAGGGATGGGAAGTACAGTGTCCTGCAACTCTGAATGAGGGGTGTTAATGTTGCAGTTTCAAAACTGAAGTGTAAAGCACCCTATCTGGCAAGACCGTGATGGAGTGAATGATGGTTAAAGTTTTTCTTTTTCGGCCCCCCTGCCTTGGTAGGGGCCACCCTGCCTATGGTGGACCTACCTGCCTTGTGGGCCACCCTGCCTTGGTGGGCCCACCCTGCCTTGGTGGGCCACCCTGCCTTGTGGGGCCCCCCTGCAAATTGGAATGGCACCACCCCCAGCGATATAGGTGGCCACCCTGCCTTAGTGGCCACCCAGCCTTGGTTGCCCAGCCCTGCCTTGGCGGGCCCACCCTAGCCTTGGGTGGCCAAGCCCTGGCCTTGGTGGCCACCCTGCCTAGATGGCCACCCTGTCTTAGTAGTGAACCACCCCTGCCTTAGTGGCGCACCCTCCTTTGGTGGGCCACCCTGCCATTGGTGGCCCACCCTGCAATGGGTGGCCACCCCTGCCTTGATGGGCCCACCCTGCCTTGGTGTGCCACCCTGCCTTGGTGGGCCACCCCTCCGTGGTGGGCCCACCCTGCCCTTGGTGGGCCACCCCTGCCTTGGTGGGCCACCTCTGCCTTGGGGGCCACACCTGGCCTTGGTGGGCCAACCTGCCTTGGTGCCACTCCTGCTTGGTGACCACCCACCATGGTGGGCCACCCTGCCTGGTGGCCCCCAACCCATGCACTTGGTGTACCACCCTGCCTTGGTGCCAACCCTGCCTTGGGGGACCACCCTGCCTATATGGGTGGGCCACCCTGCCTTGGAGGACACAACCCTGCCTTGGTGCGGGCCACCCAGCCATTTGGTGGGCCACCCTGCCTTGGAAGGACCACCCTGCCCTTGGTGGGCCACCCTGCCATGGTGGACCACCCTGCCTTGGTGGACCACCCTGCCATTGGTGGGACCATCCCAGCCTTACGGTGGGCCACACCTGCCTTGGTGGGCCACCCTGCCTTGGATGGAACCACCCTGCCTTGGTGGCCCACCCCTGCCGGTTTGGTGGTGTGCCACCCTCCTTGGTGGGCCACCCTGCCTTGGTGGGTACCACCCAGACATTGGTGGACCACCCAGCCTTGGTGGGGCCACCCCCTGCCGTGGGTTGGACCACCCCCCCAATAGGTGGGCCACCCTGCCATTGGTGGAACCACCCTGCCATGGTGAACCACCCTGCCTTGGTGGACCCGACTGCCCTGCCATTGTAGGACCTCCCTGCATGTGGTGGACGCACCCTGCCTTGGTGGACCACCCCTGCCTTGGTGGATCCACCCTGCCGTGGTGGACCAAACCCTTGCCTTGGTGGGCCACCCCTGCCTTGGTAAGGACAACCCGCCTTGGTGGCCACCACCTGCCTTGGAGGACCACCCTGCCTAGGTGGCCAGCCTGCCTTGGGTGGACCACACCTGTCATAGGTGGGCCACCCTGCCTTGGTGGAACCACCCTGCCTTGGTGGGACACCCCTGCTTTGGAGGACCACCCTGCCTTTGTGGGAATCGTCCAGTGTGATAATATAATAATATATATATATATATATAATATATATATATAAAGGCTTACATATATATATATATATATATATATATATATATTACTTATATACTTTAAAAAGTAATTTCTCCTTCTTTCTTTTCTCAGCAGTGTAGATAATAATTACATTAGAAAATACTATTATAGAACATCTAATCGTGCATGACAAAGGTAACTGATAAGGTGATTTAATTACATTGGGAAACATAGGTGATTTTAAACATGGCTTTGTAGGCGCACCATTGTGACCCTAAACAGTAGTTCTGGGGATTGGTATGTCGGTCTCCTTCAAGGTAAGGGTCGTTAGAGTTAGAGCTCTGTGGGGACACACATGGGAACTGTTCTCGGAAGAGAAGCTTTGACCTCACAGGCAGTGAGCATCTGGGCATCACACTGCGTGTACATGCTTGGTAAGCACACACACACTCACACACAACACACATACCCACACGCAATACATATATACATACACAACCATACCACACACACACAACACACATACATACACTACATATAAATATTTCACACACAGGAAGATACGGATGCTAGTAGCGACCATGAAGCGGCTGGGCCAGGAGGTATCCTCGACCCACCTGTCAACCACACCTAAGTCATTAGGTGAGTACACACAACACCCACCCACACACACAACACAACAACACACACACACACACACACACAAACAAAGACTGCAAACCTCCCACTAAAGGAAAAAGATCCTGGGGTGATAAACCCCCGAGGCATGATGTCTCCTGAGCGCACATCAATCAGAATAACAGCTGCAGGCATACGGGCGCCTGGCAAACACTACGATCGCGATTCCGAAACCTCCAGTAAGGATTTACGTTAAGACCCTGTAAACCATTTACGTCAGGCCCATACTGGAGTATGCAGCACCAGTTTGAATCCAACCTATCAAGGCACTCAAAGGAAACTTGAGAAAGTGCAAAGGTTTGCAACAAGACTAGTCCCAGAGCTACGGGATTGTCCTATGAAGAAAGATGAGGAATCGGCCAGACGACACTGGAGGCCAGGAGGGTCAGGGGAGATATGAAACGACATATAAAAATACAGCGCGGAATAACAGGTTGGACAAAGACGGGATGTTCAAGAATGCCACAGACACAAGAGTCACAAATTGGAACGTTGAAGAGCTCGATGAATCACAGGGAGTTAGGAAGTATTTTCTTCAGTCCAATAGAGTAGTCAGGCCAAGGATAGCCTAGAAAAGTGAATAGTGGTGAGGCGGAACCATATCATATTTTAAGGCGATGTATGATAAGCTCAAGGAGCAGGAGAGAGAGGACCTAGTCCAATCCGCGAAGAGCCGGGGCCAGGGAGCTGTGACTCGAACCCCGCAACCACAAATAAGATGAGTACCAATAGGTGAGAACGACACACACAGAAAACACCACACACACACACACCCACACACACACAACACACACACCCCCACACACAACACACACACACACACATACACACACACGCACAACACACATGCACATACATATATAAATAAATAAATAATAATATATATATATAGATAGATATATATAAAGTATAAATAAAATATATATATATATATATAATATATATATATATATATATATATATATTATATATAATATATATATAAATATATAGATTCATATGGTACATATAACTCCAGTCCAAACAGGATTCGAACCTGAACACGCTGCTTATCAGACTACACATTTACTTAATCCACTAACACCATGTTCCAGATACGTATGGGCACTAGCAGCATGTAAGAGTCATCACATGACCGGGAGCACCAGACCACCTGAAAAGTCACACATGTGCCATATACAGTTACCCAGGATCTTATCATTCAGAACACAATTACAATACCTGGGAAATTGCTCTACAATAAACATGAACTTTCTATATAGTATGCATAGGAGTGTGAGCTATGGTCTGTATAAGTTGTTTAAATTAGGAAAAAATTATTATTAATAATTATTATATTAATTTATTTAATATTATTATTATATATTATTATTATTATTATTATATTATTATTATTATTATTATTATAATAGATTACTAAAATTACTATTATTAATATTATTATTATTATTATTATTATTAATAGTATTATTAATTATTAATTATTATTATTACCTGGAGTTTAACCTGGAGAGAGTTCCGGGGGTCAACGCCCCCGCGGCCCGGTCTGAGACCAGGCCAAACCTGTGGATCAGAGCCTGATCCAAACCAGGCTGTTTCTGCAGGCTGCACGCAAACCCAACATACAGCCACAGCCCGCTGATCCGGAAACTGACTTTAGGTGCTTGTCCAGTGCCCAGCTTGGAAGAGCTGCCAGGCGGTCTGTTGGAAACCCCTTTATGTGGCTGGGAGGCAGTTGAACAGTCTCGGGCCCCTGACACTTATAGTATGTCTCTTAACGTGCTAGTGACACCCCTGCTTTTCATATGGGGGGATGGTGCATCGTCTTGCCAATCTTATGCTTTCGTAAGTGGGTGATTTTCGTGTGGCAAGTCGGTACTAGTCCTCTAGGATTTTTCAGGTGTATATAATCAGTATACTCCTCATGCGATCCAGGTAATAAGGTTTAGGAACCTCAAGCGCTCCCCAATAATTGAGGTGGTTTTATCTCCGTAATGCGCGCCGTGTAAGTTCATCCTGTACATTTTCTAGGTCAAGCAATTTCACCTGCCTTGAAAGGTGCTGTTAGAGTGCAGCAATATTCCAGCCTAGATAGAACAAGTGACCCCGAAGAGTAGTTCATTAAATGGGCTAGGTCCTCCCTAAGTTTTTTGAAGGTTCCATTATCCATCCTGTCATTTTTCTAGCAGATGCCGATTCAGCGATACAATGCGTATGGTCCTTGAAGGTGAGATCCTCCTCCGAACATGATCACGTCCCAGGTCCTGCCGTTGAGTATTATTGGTATTTATATTTATTAAACATCAAAGCTGAGGGACTGATTTACCTGGCCTTTGAGATATACTTCTACATTCTTCCAATTACATCCTAACATGTAGAACTGATAAAGTCACTAAAGAGCGACACGTCTCACAGCCAAGACGCCCCTAGACTGTTGCACATGTCTAATTATTCAATGCTTATTTAGTAACAAGAAATTAAATGCCACATCCAGTGACCTGCAAAACACATCTCGAACATCCGAAAAATTCATAATATTAGAAGTTAATTACGATTATTATCATATCAGTCATATATATATATATATATATATATAATATATATAAAATATATATATATAAATATATATATAAATATATATCTGTACTCAGTCGAGTACGAAAAGTCAGCAGATCAGTGGAAGAGGAAGATGGTGTCCTCAGTCCCGTGACTCTGGAGACGAGACCAGCTCCATGGTCTTTAACCATTGGTCATCTGGTTCATAAACATGTTGATGGTGAATATAGTTTGGATGACTATTGCTTCAGAAAATGTGAGTGTGTGTGTGTGGATGTCACATACACCCACACACGCACACTCACACACACACACAACACACACAGAACACACACACACACACACACACACACACACACAGACACACACACACACACACCACAGACAACACACACACACACACACACACACACACACACACAGACACCACACTACACACACACAACACAACACACACCACCACAGACACACACAGACACCCACATACACACACACAACACACACACACACACAATGACAACACACAAAACAGACACACACAAAACACAACCACACACACAGCACACACATACACACAACAAACACACCACAACAAACACACACACACACACACAAACACACAACACACACACACACACACACAAAAATCACACAGCACACACACACCAACCACACACACACACCAACACACACACAACAACACACACACAAACACACACACACACACCACACACACCACACACACCACAGCCACACACAGCACACCCACACCACACCACACACACAAACAATAATTAAAGAGCGTTCCTAAGAGCAAGAAAAAGAGTTCCTCCATGTTAATGAGAGAACTCTTAATTAAAGGGTTACCTGAAAAGAGTGGGAGCTAGATGGGGCTCAGAGGGAAGGGAATGGGGTTGAGCTGGAACATAAATTGGTTAAAGATGATAATGGGGTTTAAAGTCCTATCTACAACACGAGGATCATTAGATGGTTGATGGATTAATGGGGTTTAAAGTCTATTCTACTACACGATAGGTCATAAAAGACGGTTATGGTTGTCTTAATATGGGTTTAAAGTCCTATCTACTACCCGAGGGGTCATTTAAGAAGACTTGGTTGGTTGGTTATGGCGGTTAAAAGATCTATCAACTTCACGAGGGTCCATTAAGACTTGGATGTTGGTTAATAGGGTTTTAAAGTCTATCTAACTACACGAGGGTCATAGACTGGATGGTTGTTAATGAGGGGTTTAAAGTCTATCTCTACGACGAGGGTCATTAAGACTAGGTTTGTTGGTTAATAGGGCTTAAAGTCTACTACAACACGAGGGTCATTAAGACTGGTTGGTTGTTAATGGGGTTTTAAAGTCTATCTACAACTATGGTCATTAAGACTGGTTGGTTGGTTAATGGTTTAAAGTCACCTACTACACGAGGGTCATTAAGGCTGCAGTCACCTGTAACAAAACCACCAGTGCAAAATACTTAAATACCTAAAAATACTGATTAATGTAACTACCAGTGTATATACACTGAGATATACACTCTCTCAGTGTATATACAACTGAGAAATTATTCACCTCACCGTGAATATACACTGAGATATACACCTCTCAGTGAATATACACAGAGATATACACTCGTCAGTGTATATACACTGAATATACAACCTCTCCGAGATATAACCTGAGAGTATACACGCTCTCATGTCTATACACTGAGATATACACCTCACTGTTTAAAACACGAGATAAACACTCACAGTGGTATAAACACTGAGAACTGCACCTCTCAGAGTATATACACAGAGATATTACAACCTCTCAGTGTATATACACCTGAGATAATTCACACATCCGAGTATAACACTGAAAATACACCTCTCTGTGTATATACACTGAGATATACAACCTCTCAGTGTATATCACTGAATAGTACACCTCTCAGAGTATAAACACTGCGAGCTATACCACCTCTCAGTGTAAATACACTGATATATACACCTCTCTGTGTATAAATAAACTGAGATAACACCTCTCCGTGTATATCCCCACTGAGCAATACACCACACAGTATATACACTGAGATAATACACCTCTCAGAGTATATATGGCCCAGAGATATACACCTCTCCGTGTATATATACTGGAGATATACACCTCTCTCATGCTTATCCGCGAGATAAACACCTCACCGTGTATATACACAGAGAAATACACCTCTCAGAGTATATAAACTGAATATAGCACCCTCTCAGTGTATAACACTAATTAAGATATAGGATACACCTCACAGGTATATACACTGAATAATACACCTCTACACCTCTCAGTGTATAACCCTGAGAATACACCTCTCAGATGTATATACACTGAGATATACAATCCAGGATTCTTTATTCCCAAAACATATATATATATATAATATATATATATAAATATAATATCTATAAAATATATATATATATTATATATATATATATATAACATGTATAAATAATGGACTAAGTGTAAAAAAAGAGAAGAGGGAGGATCTCCCAGATGAGTCCTGCTACTTATTTGATACACTCTTGGAGGATCCAAATACCTTTCCTATGATCCTCCTTCTGGTTATTGAAGTAGGCTATTGATTCTCTCAGCTCGATGAGTGAGTGTGTGAGTGTTGTGAGTGTGTGTGTGTGTGGTTGTGTTGTGTGTGTGTGTTAAGCGTGTGTGGGTGGTGTGTAGTGGCTGTGTGTGAGTTGTGTGTGTGTGGTGTGTGTGTGTGTGTGTGTGTATGTTAATGTGATGTTATGTCGTGAGTCACCTATTTGTGGTTGTCACCTGTTCGAGTCGCCAGTTCCTTAGCTCCGGCCACTTTACTTGGTGGCCTACTAGCGTCCACTCCTGCTTCCATGAGCTGATTATCTTTACCCTCTTCTTAATGCTATGTAAGGTCCCTGCCTCCACTACATCACCTCCAGATTGTTCCACTTCCAGACAACTCTGTTACTGAAGAAATACTTCCTAACATCCCTGTGACTCATCTGAGTCTTCAACTCCATTGTGACCACCTTGTTGCTGTGTACCCCTTGTTGCTGTGGTCCCCTTGTTGTTGTGGGCCCTTGTTTGGCTGTGTCCCCTTGTTGTTGTGTACCTTGTTTGTTGTGCCCCCATTGTTGTTGAGTCCCCTTGTTTTGTGTCCCCTTGTTGCAGTGTCCCTAGTTGATGTGTCCCTTGTTGCTGTGTTTCCCATTGTTTGTTGTGGTCCCCGCTGACCTGATACAAAAGATAGTGACTATAGCCTGGATACAAAAAGTAGTGACGCATAGGCCTGACACTACAACAATAGTGACCATAGGCTGGTACACAAGATAGTGACATAGGCCAGGGTAACCAAGGATAGTGACTATAGCCTGGTTACAAAAGATAGTGACCACAGGACTGGCCACACATAAGTACCATAGGCATGGACCCACAAATAGTGACACACAGGCCTTGACAAACAACTAGTGACCATAGGCACGTTTACACAAGATAGTGACTATAGGCCTGGTATACACAAGATAGGTAAACGCATTATGCCGTGGTTACAACTACAAAGGTGAACCATAGGCCTAGGTTAACAAAAGATAATGGACTATAGGCCTGGTTTACACAAGATAGTGACCCATAGGCCTGGATACACAAGGGTAGTGACCACAGTTCTGAGCCACACAAGATAGTGAACATAGGCCTGGCCACCACAAGATAGTGGACCATAGGCCTGCTTACACAAGATATTACCAAAGGCCTGTACACAAGATAGATGACTATAGGCCTGGTTACACAAGAAAGTGACCATAGGCTGGTTACACAACATAGTGACCATTAAGGCCAGGACACACAAGATAGTGACATAAGGCCTGGTTACACAAGATATTGACCAAGGCCTGTTACACCAAGATAGTGACTTAGCCTGGTTACACAAGCATAGTGGACCATAGTGCCTGGACACACAAGAAAGTGACCATAGGCCTGGACACACGACCATAGTGACCCATAGCCTGGATACACAAGATAGTGACTATAGGCCTGGTTACACAGATAGTGACCTATAGGCCGGTTACACAGCGATAGTTCCCACAGGTCAGGCCACACAAGGATAGTGACCATTAGCTGGCCACACAAGAAAGTGACCATTCAAGGCTAGTGTGCACAAGATAGTGACTAAAGGCCTGGCCACACAAGAAAGTGACCATAGGCCAGGCACACAAGATAGTTGACATAGGCCTGGCCACACAAGATAGTGACCATAGCCGGCCACACAAGAGAGTTACCATTAGCACCTGGTTACACGAATCATAGTGACCTGAAGCCGGCACACAAGATAGTGACCATAGGCCTGGTCACACAAGATATGAGCTATAGGCCTCACCCACACAAGACAGTGACCACAGGCCTGAGTCACAACAAGATAGTGACCATAGGCCTGGCCACAGCAAAATATGGACCACAGGCCTGGTCATCGAAAACCAAGCAAGTGACCATTTAGCCTAGGTCCACAAAAGAAAGTGACCATAGGCCTGGCCACACAAGATAGTGGACCAATTGCCTGGCCCGCACAAGATAGTGACACATAGGCCTGATACACCCAGATAGTGACCATAGTCCCTGTTACACAAGATAGTGACCCAAGGCCTGGCCACATCCAAGATAGAGACATGAGCCTCGACACTTCAAAATAGTGACCATTGGACCTGGACACACAACATAATGGACCATAGGCCTGGACACACAAGATAGTGACCATAGGCCCTGGCCACACAAGATAGTGACCATATGCCTGCCACACAAATTAGTGACTCATTGTTCTGTACTCAACAGAAGACATAGTGGACTATAGGCCTGGTACACAATATAGTGACCATCAGGCCATGGTTACACCACTAGTGACTCATGGGCCTGGTTACACAAGATAGTGACCATTGGCCTGGTTACACAAGATAGGTCACCATAGCCTGGTTACACAACATAGTGAACCATCAAGGCCTGGTTTACACAACAAAGTGACCATACGCCTCACACGCAAGATAGTGACCATAGGCTGGACACACAACATAGTGACCATAAGGCCTTGTCACCGAACAAGGAAGAGTGACCATATTCCTGGGACACACAACATAGTGACCATAAGTCCTGGATCAACAACCACATAGTGACATAGCCTGGACACAACAAGATAGGGACCAATAGCGCTGGACACAGCAAGATAGTGACCAGAGATTTCCCTGGACACACAACATAGTCGACCATGAGGCCTGGACACACAACATTATGACCATAAGGCCTGACACACAAGATAGTGACCATAAGGCCCGGACAAACAACATAGTGACCATAGCCTGGTCACACCAGATGTGACGCATAGGCCTGACACACATCATAGTGACCATAAGGCCGGGACACCAACATAGTACCATAGCCTGGACACACAACATATTCCATAGGCCTGGACACACAACAATAGTACCATAGGCTCTGGACACAACAACATAGTGACCATAGGCCTGGACACACAACCATAGAACCAAAAGGCCTGACACACAAACATAGTGACCATAGGCCTGGACACATCAACATAGTGACCATAGGCCTGACACACACCATAGTGACCATAGGCCATTGGTCACACAACATAGTGACCATAAGGACCTGGTCACAGCAAGATAGTGACCATAGGGCCTGGTCACGACAAGATAGTGACCATAGCCTGGACACACAAGATAGTGACCATAGGCGCTGGACACACAAGATAGTGACCATAGGCCTGGTCACACAAGATAGTGACGCATAGGCCTGGACAAACAACAATAGTGGACCATAGGCCTGACACACAACATATGACCATAGGCCCTGAGACCATACAACATAGTGACCAGAGACCTGGTCACACAAGGATAGTGACCAAAGGCCTGGTCACACAAGATAATGACGCATAGGCCGGGACACACAGATAGTGACCATAAGGCCTGACACACAAGATAGTGACCATAGAACCTGGTCACACAGACATAGTACCAGAGACCTGGACACACAAGATAGTGACCATAGCCTGTACACACAAGATAGTGAAAATAGGCCTGGTCACATACTTTGCATCTGCGGTCTGAACAACAGAGTGTCTGTCAGACTGTCAGAAGTACTTGTACACAGAAGCTTAAAGTCTATCACACCCCCAGTCAGTCTATCAGCCAGACTTCAGCTGTAAGACAATTTTCGTGCACATGGAACAAAAATGTATTTTTGACAGATTTTGAAAAATAATTCAATTTGTTGTCATCTGTATATGATTTACTGAAAAAATGACATTTCAATTTAATGTCTCTGCCATAACATAGATGACTGACAGCCAAGTGTTTCAGATATTATATGCATATAATTTAACGTGGATAGTGTATATGAATATATATATATATATAGCAAATAATAGTACATATATATATATTTATAATATATATAATATAACACTATATATATTATTACATGTATGTAATTGTATAAATATTGTGTATATGTGTGTGTGTAAATGTGTGTGTGTGGTGTGTGTGTGTGTGGTGTGTGTGTGTGTGTGTGTGTGTGTTGTGTGTGTGTGTGTGTGTGTGGTATGTGTGTGTGTGTATATGTGTGTGTTGTGTGTGTGTGTGTGGTGTTGCTGTGTGCTGTGGTGTTGTTGTGTGTATGTGTGTGTGTGTGTGTGATGTGTGCTTTGCGTGTGTGTCTGTATGTACTCACCAAGGTTGAGGTTGCGGGGTCGAGTCCGAGCTCCTGGCCCGCCTCTTCAACTGAATCGCTACTGAGGCACTTCACCTGAGCGCTGAGCTTATCATGACGCTCAGTGCTTAACACACACACATTATGTATGGATCCTGCCTCACTACAGTCGCTTCCCAAAAACTATTCACTTACTTGGATCTACTCTGTGGCTGAAGAAATACTTTCCTAACATACCCAGTGATTCATCTGTGTCCTTCAGCTTCCAACTGTGTCCCCTTGTTACTGTGATCCAATCTCGGGAACATCTGTCTTTGTCCACCTTGTCAATTCTCACAGTTATTTTTGATGTCTTATATCATGTCCTCCCCTATCTCTTCCTGTCGCTGTGTGTGTTTGTGATGTGTGTGTGTGTGTGTATGTGTGTGTGGTGTGTGTGTGTGTGTGTGTGTGTGTGTGTGTGTGTGTGTGATACGAACCTAATTGTACTCAACTAATGGTGGGTTGCACAGGCGAGACTCTGCATCCTCTGCAGCCCCTCTCACTGATCGCTACTGGATCTCTCTCGCTCTCTGCTTCCTGAGTCTTTGTCATTCCTGCTTCTTGAAAACTATGTATGGGTTCCTGCATCCACATTTCACATTGCTAGGCTATTCCACTTGCTGACAAACTCTAGACTGAAGAAATAGCTTCCTAACTGTCCCTGTTACTTCGTCTGAAGTCTTCAGCTTCCAGTTGACTCCTTGTCCCATGTGTCCCCTTTCAGGAACATCCTATCATCTGTCTACGGCTGCTATTCCCCGCATGTATCTTGTATGTCTTAATCATGTCTCACCCCTGACCCTTCTGTCCTCCAGTGTCGTCAGTCTCGATTTCCCTTAACTTTCCTCTTACGACATTCCCTTGAGCTCTGACTAGCCTTGTTTCATAACGCTGTGGAACTTCTCAAACTTCTAGACAGTGCTATGACCAGGTGTGGGTCCAGACAGTTGCTACAGCATACTCCCAGTATGGGCCTAACATACACAGTGTACATGTCTTGAACGATTCTTATAAGGTATCGGAACGCTATCTCAGGCTTGCCTAGGCGCCCATATGCTGGCAGGCGGTTATTTGGTTGTGTGTGCCTCCGGTGATGTGCTCGGTGTTATGGTCACCCCAAGAGTGCTTTACTCCCTGAGTGAGGGTCCTGTAGTCTTTGTCCGCCTAGCCTATACTCTGTCTGGGTCATTCTTTTGCCCTACCGCAATCTTCATGACTTTTGCATTTGGCTGACTTAATACGAGAAGGGCCAGTTACTTGGACCACACGTCGCAGCCTCTCCAGGTCGTCTTTGCAGTCCTGCCTCAGTCATGATGTGTGTGTGTCTGTGTGTAGTGTACTCACGCCTAAGTTGTTACTGCACCTAGTGAGGTGCGGGGGTCGAGTCCGAGCTCTCTGGCCCCGCTCTTCACTGATCGCTCACTAGGGCACTCTCCTGAGCCGAGACTTAGTCATAGGGGGGGGGACCTCTGCTTAAAGCTATTAGGGATCCTGGATTGTCCACACATCGCTTCCAAACTATTCCACTTACTGACTACGTCTGTGGTCTGAAGAATACTTCCTAACATCCACTGTGAATTCATTTCTGTGTCTTCAGCTATCCAACTGTGGCCCCTTGTTACGGTTCCAATCTACGCAAACAATCCTACTGTCTTTGTCCACCTTTCAATTTCCTCTCAGTTATTTGTATGTCCGTTATCATGTCCCCCCACCTATCTCACCTGTCCCTGTGTGTGGTGTGTGTGTGCGTGTGTGTATGTGTGACGTTGTGTGGTGTGTGTGTGTGTGTTTGGTGTGTATTAGTATATAGCATATATAAGATCACTCGACAAGCCAGTAATTACCAACCCTCACGTAATTACTCAACTCACTAATTAACTAACACTGTTCAGTCAAAAAAAATATAATTTCTGTAATATCGACGGAATTTTCTGTAATGACTTAATTCTTTTGCTCATTTTTGGAAATTAGCAAAAAAAAAAAAAATCTCTCGTAAATCAGGCAGTAAATATTTTAAATTATTTTGTGATTTTTAGGAAATTATAACGTGAATTATAATGATGGATATATAGGATATACACGAGTAGTATATATATATAACAATATAGTGATACATAATATATTATATATAAGAAATATATATATAGTATATATTAAATAAACTATATATGATATATTTATATAATCATATATATATCTATGTACGTATATATAGTAGGAAGAAACTTTGAGAAGGGTGTGGTAGGTAGTTTGTGGGGTGCCAGTGCGTAAATGTAATGGGAGCCCTTTGATGAACTTTGTATAGAAAGGGGTTTAGTTATAGGTAATACATATTTTTTTAGAAAAAGAGGATAAATTAGTATACAAGATATGGATGGTAGGGCGAAATGAACAGTAGTTTTGTTGATTATGTAAATGTAGATAAAAGACAGTTGAGTAGACCTTCAGGGATGTACATGTTTATAGAGGGGCCAACAGATAAATCAATCACTTTCTAGTTGTAGCTACATGAGATTAAAAGGTATGATGGGATACAAGGAGAATAGAAGCAACAGGAAGAGAGAGATGAGAGGTTATAAAGTAAAAGAAGGAGGAAGTTAGGGTAAGATATAAACAGCTATTAGAGGAGTAGAGTGGGCTAATGAAGAGCAACGGCAATGGGTCGAAGAGGATGTGGTAGTTTAAAATGTAGTGTTAGAGTGTTCACAGAAGTTTGTGGTTACAGGATAGTGTGCGGGAGGGAAAGAGAGCGATTGTGGAATGAAGATTAAAGAGAGTAGTAAGGGAGAAAAAGTTAGCATTGAGAAGTTTTCAAAGTAGAAAGTGAGCAAGGAGGGAAGAGTATATGGAGAAAAAGAGAGAGTAAGAGAGTGGTGAAAGCAATGTAAAAAGAAGAGGCAAAAGAGAGAGTGGTGAGATGTATCAACAATTTTGTGTGAAAATAAGAAAAAGTTTTGCGGATGTGAAGATTAACAAGTTAAGGAAGCCTAGAGACAAAAGGATTGTCATATTTTAAAATTAGGAGAGGAGAGTTATTAAAAGGAGAGGTTATATTATTGTGAAGATGAGGAATATTTGAGGAATTGTTCAAATGTTGATGAAGATAGGGAAGCTGTGTTTTCGTGTATTGGACAAGGCTGCTGTGTCCTCTTGTTGCTGTGTCCTCTTGTTGCTGTGTCCTCTTGTTGCTGTGTCGCCTTGCCCACAAACGTAATTTCTTCTCTCCCAAAGTCTCTACTCCTGGGAACTCTTCTATCCTCTGCCTTCCCTACATTTCCGGTCTTCCTAATTTCAACAATTCTCTCCGTCCCTTAGACATCAAACTTACTTTCCGCCAGACTAACAAACACCTTTCGCACTAATCTCGTTCATACCTCTCCTCCATCTACAGATGTTGCTGGTGTCTACTCTGTTTCCTGCTCCTCCTGTCCTCTTCAATACTTTGGAGAAACTGGTCGATCTCTTTCTGACAGACTTAGGGAGCAAAAAAAATAGTGTTAGGCTTGCCGACACTAACAATGCTTTGTTCTGTCATGTCAGAGATCAGTCATCCTATTGACTGGTCTTCTGCTAACACTGTCTTGTCTAGCCAACACTAACAGTGCTCTTTTCTGTCATGTCAGAGATCACAACCATCCTATTGACTGGTCTTCTGCTAACACTGTCTTCTCTAGCCAACACTAACAGTGCTCTTTTCAGTCATGTCAGAGATCACAACCATCCTATTGACTGGTCTTCTGCTAACACTGTCTTCTCTAGCCAACACTAACAGTGCTCTTTTCAGTCATGTCAGAGATCACAACCATCCTATTGACTGGTCTTCTGCTAACACTGTCTTCTCTAGCCAACACTAACAGTGCTCTTTTCAGTCATGTCAGAGATCACAACCATCCTATTGACTGGTCTTCTGCTAACACTGTCTTCTCTAGCCAACACTAACAGTGCTCTTTTCAGTCATGTCAGAGATCACAACCATCATATTGACTGGTCTTCTGCTAACACTGTCTTGTCTAGCCAACACTAACAGTGCTCTTTTCAGTCATGTCAGAGAGCAGTCATCCTATTGACTGGTCTTCTGCTAAAACTGTCTTCCCTACTTCCAACTTTAACAGTCGCCGTCTGGTTGAATCCTCCCTAATACACAACTTTCCTTGTATGAACCTTAGTCGTGGCTTCGTCTCTGTAGAAGTCTTCCTCTCCCACTACGTTGTAAAATGTTCCAAACTTCACAACACTCCTGACTTAACATGATTCCACCTTCCTCTCCCTCTTCCTCTTTCCTCTTTCCTTTTTTGTCTTTATTCTGTCGCGTGTTTCTGTTCCTTCATTATTTATTTCATCACTTCCCCTTCCCCCCACCTCTATGCACTTGCTCTACCTCTGTGGGCACCTAGCTCCCTTGTGGGCACCTAGCTCCCATGTGGGCACCTAGCTCCCTTGTGGGCACCTAGCTCCCTTGTGGGCACCTAGCTCCCTTGTGGGCACCTAGCTCCCTTGTGGGCACCTAGCTCCCTTGTGGGCACCTAGCTCCCTTGTGGGCACCCAGCTCCCTTGTGGGCACTTAGCTCCCTTGTGGGCACCTAGCTCCCTTGTGGGCACCCAGCTCCCTTGTGGGCACCCAGCTCCCTTGTGGGCACCCAGCTCCCTTGTGGGCACCTAGCTCCCTTGTGGGCACCCAGCTCCCTTGTGGGCACTTAGCTCCCTTGTGGGCACCTAGCTCCCTTGTGGGCACCTAGCTCGCTTGTGTTCACCTAGCTCCCTTGTGGGCACCTAGCTCCCTTGTGGGTACCTAGCTCGCTTGTGGGCACCTAGCTCCCTTGTGGGGTACCTAGCTCCTTTCTGGGTACCTAGCTCCCTTGTGGGCACCTAGCTCGCTTGTGTTCACCTAGCTCCCTTGTGGGCACCTAGCTCCCTTGTGGGCACCTAGCTCCCTTGTGGGCACTTGGCTCCCATGTGGGCACTTGGCTCCCATGTGGGTACCTAGCTCCCTTGTGGGCACCTAGCTCCCTTGTGGGCACCAGCTTCCTTGTGGGCACCTAGCTCCCTTGTGGGCACTTAGCTCCCATGTGGGCACCTAGCTCCCTTTTGGGCACCTAGCTCCCATGTGGGCACCTAGCTCCCTTGTGGGCACCTAGCTCCCTTGTTGGCACTTAGCTCCCATGTGGGCACCTAGCTCCCTTGTGGGCACCTATCTCCCATGTGGGCACCAGCTCCCTTGTAGGCACTTAGCTCCCATTTGGGCACCTAGCTCCCTTGTGGGCACCAGCTCCTTTGTGGGCACCTAGCTCCCTTGTAGGCACTTAGCTCCCATTTGGGCACCTAGCTCCCTTGTGGGCACCAGCTCCTTTGTGGGCACCTAGCTCCCGTGTAGGCACATAGCTCCCATGTGGGCACCTAGCTCCCTTGTGGGCATATAGCTCCCTTGTGGGCACCTAGCTCCCTTGTGGGCACCTAGCTCCCATATGGGCACCTAGCTCCCTTGTGGGCACCTAGCTCCCTTGTAGGCACCTAGCTTCCTTGTGGGCACCTAGCTCTCTTTTGGGCACCTAGCTCCCTTGTGGGAACCTAGCTCCCTTGTAGGTACCTAGATCCCATGTGGGCACCTAGCTCCCTTTTGGGCACCTAGCTCCCTTGTAGGCACCTAGCTTCCTTGTGGGCACCTAGCCCCCATGTTAGCACCTAGCTCCCTTGTGGGCACCTAGCTCCCTTGTGGGCACCTAGCTCCCCTGTGGGCACCTAGCTCCCTTGTGGCACCTAGCTCCCTTGTGGGCACCTGGCTCCCTTGTGGGCACGTAGCTTCCTTGTGGGCACCTAGCTCCCTTGTGGACACCTAACTCCCTTGCGGGCACCTAGCTTCCTTGTGGGCACCTAGCTTCCTTGTGAGCACCTAGCTCCCTTGTGGGTACCTAGCTCCCATGTGGGCTCCTAGCTCCCTTGTGGGCACCTAGCTAACTTGTGGACACCTAGCTCGCTTGTGGGCACCTAGCTCCCTTGTGGACACCTAGCTCCCTTGTGGGTACCTAGCTCTCTTGTGGGCACCTAGCTCCCTTGCAGTGCTCCTCTTTCTTAGTATCTGATTGGTCCCTCCTCCTCTTACCACCTCCCCACTACTACAACCTTCCACCTCCATTACCACTACTACCACTACTACTACTACTACCACCCCCTGCCTATATATACCCATCCTGCTCTCCTTCTCGTTAGTGTGACTCTGTAAATGATCCAAGTCGGACTGAACGTCGTCATAAGCTCCTCTCTTCTATGTGCGAGTTATTAGTGTACACCTTACAGCTCCGGGACTAGTTTTGTTGCAAATCTTGTGTGTGCGTGTGTATGTACTCACCTATTTGTGGCTGTGTGTGTGTGTGAGAGACAGAGAGAGTCTGGGGTGGTGTGTACATGCAGAAATAGAGGTGCACATGCATATACCCACATAGGCCGGGCCAGGAGCTGAGTCTCGACTCCTGCAACCACAATTAGGTGAGTAAATAGTGAGGGGTGTTACACCACTGCTAACACCAACCACCTTTAATGACCCTCGTGTAGTAGATAGACTTTAAACCCCATTAACCAACCAACCACCTTTAATGACCCTCGTGTAGTAGATAGACTTTAAACCCCATTAACCAACCAACCAGTCTTAATGACCCTCGTGTAGTAGATAGTCTTTAAACCCCATTAACCAACCAACCAGTCTTAATGACCCTCGTGTAGTAGATAGACTTTAAACCCCATTAACCAACCAACCAGTCTTAATGACCCTCGTGTAGTAGATAGACTTTAAACCCCATTAACCAACCAACCAGTCTTAATGACCCTCGTGTAGTAGATAGACTTTAAACCCCATTAACCAACCAACCTGACTAGAATTTAACACTGTGTGCTCTAAATCTTAAGACATACTATCCAACAATTACTTAGAACTTCTTCAGACCACAACTTTGCTAATCCAAAACGAACCACCATACTTAATGCCACATTCATATATTTCCATTCCCAGAATCTGAGGAGAATACCTGTGTGACCAAACATTGACAATGATTGCGAAAACCTGTACTTGAATAACCATAGACCGCAACTTGCATCAAACCAGGAACCTCCATCGTTAATCACATTCATCATTATCTTGAAACCCCAAAATTAAAATATCACTGCTTTGAACTCCTGCTATCAACAGAACGGATCACCACTTTTCATAAATATCACCTAACCTCATCCAGACCGTTCAAAATAATTTCCAGGACATTAACGCTGCAATCCAGAGGGGGAACGCCCCTCGTATGTTATATACACACACGCCTGGAGCAAGACGCCTCCTAATCAGGACCAGCAGCTTGTGTGTGCTTGGAAAAAGCAAGTTTGGTGTGTGTGTTACAAACAGCTTCCTAGTTAAGCTTTTAAAGTTGAGAGAATAAAGTTTGTTGAACCAATAAGCTGACGTCGAAGGAAGACCCTGACAACCTTTGTTAAAGTTAAGCTTTGTAATGTGCTAGGAGATGCTAGGAGATGCTAGGAGGGAGTTTGTTAGGAGATGCTAGGAGGGAGTTTGTTAGATGCTAGGAGGGAGTTTGTTAGGAGATGCTAGGAGGGAGTTTGTTAGATGCTAGGAGGGAGTTTGTTAGATGCTAGGAGGGAGTTTGTTAGATGCTAGGAGGGAGTTTGTTAGATGCTAGGAGGGAGTTTGTTAGATGCTAGGAGGGAGTTTGTTAGATGCTAGGAGGGAGTTTGTTAGATGCTAGGAGAGAGTTTGTTAGATGCTAGGAGGGAGTTTGTTAGATGCTAGGAGGGAGTTTGTTAGATGCTAGGAGGGAGTTTGCTAGATGCTAGGAGGGAGTTTGTTAGATGCTAGGAGGGAGTTTGTTAGATGCTAGGAGGGAGTTTGTTAGATGCTAGGAGGGAGTTTGTTAGATGCTAGGAGAGAGTTTGCTAGATGCTAGGAGGGAGTTTGCTAGGAGATGCTAGGAGGGAGTTTGCTAGGAGATGCTAGGAGGGAGTTTGCTAGGAGATGCTAGGAGGAGTTTGCTAGGAGATGCTAGGAGGGAGTTTGTTAGGAGGTGCTAGGAGGGAGTTTGCTAGGAGGTGCTAGGAGGGCGTTTGCTAGGAGATGCTAGGAGGGAGTTTGCTAGGAGATGCTAGGAGGGAGTTTCCTAGATGCTAGGAGGGAGTTTGCTAGGAGATACTAGGAGGGAGTTTCCTAGATGCTAGGAGGGAGTTTGCTAGGAGATGCTAGGAGGAAGTTTGCTAGAAGACGCTAGGAGGGAGTTTGTTAGGAGATGCTAGGAGGGAGTTTCCTAGATGCTAGGAGGGAGTTTGCTAGGAGATGCTAGGAGGGAGTTTCCTAGATGCTAGGAGGGAGTTTGTTAGGAGATGCTAGGAGGGAGTTTCCTAGATGCTAGGAGGGAGTTTGCTAGGAGATGCTAGGAGGGAGTTTCCTAGATGCTAGGAGGGAGTTTGTTAGATGCTAGGATGGAGTTTGTTAGGAGATGCTAGGAGGGAGTTTGTTAGATGCTAGGAGGGAGTTTGCTAGGAGATGCTAGGAGGGAGTTTGCTAGATGCTAGGAGGGAGTTTGCTAGGAGATGCTAGGAGGGAGTTTGCTAGATGCTAGGAGGGAGTTTGCTAGGAGATGCTAGGAGGGAGTTTGTTAGATGCTAGGAGGGAGTTTGCTAGGAGATGCTAGGAAGGGAGTTTGTTAGATGCTAGGAGGGAGTTTGTTAGGAGATGCTAGGAGGGAGTTTGTTAGATGCTAAAGAGGGAGTTTGCTATAGGAGATGTTGGAAGGGAGTTTGTTAGATGCTAGGAGGGAGTTTGTTAGATGCTAGGAGGGAGTTTGTTAGATGCTAGGAGGGAGTTTGCTAGGAGATGCTAGGAGGGAGTTTGCTAGATGCTAGGAGGGAGTTTCTAGATGCTAGGAGGGAGTTTGCTAGATGCTAGGAGGGAGTTTGCTAGTAGATGCTAGGAGGGAGTTTGTTAGATGCTAGGAGGGAGTTTGCTAGGAGTAGCTAGGAGGGAGTTTGCTAGATGGCTAGAGGAGTTTGCTAGATGCTAGGAGGAGTTTGCTTAGATGCTAGGAGGGAGTTTCTAGATGCTAGGAGGGAGTTTGCTAGATGCTAGGAGGAGTTTGCTAGATGCTAGAGGAGTTTGCTAGAATGCTAGAGGGAGTTTATAGATGCTAGAGGGAGTTTGCTAGAAGCTAGGAGGGAGTTTGCTAGATGCTAGAGGGAGTTTGCTAGATGCTAGAGGGAGTTTACTAGATGCTAGAGGGAGTTTGCTAGATGCTAGAGGGAGTTTGCTAGATGCTAGAGGGAGTTTGCTAGATGCTTGAGGGAGTTTGCTAGATGTTAGAGGGAGTTTACTAGATGCTAGAGGGAGTTTGCTAGATGCTAGAGGGAGTTTGCTAGATGCTAGAGGGAGTTTGCTAGATGCTAGAGGGAGTTTGCTAGATGCTAGAGGGAGTTTGCTAGATGCTAGAGGGAGTTTGCTAGATGCTAGAGGGAGTTTGCTAGATGCTAGAGGGAGTTTGCTAGATGCTAGAGGGAGTTTGCTAGGAGATACTAGGAGGGAGTTTGCTAGGAGATGCTAGGAGGGAGTTTCCTAGATGCTGGAGGGAGTTTGCTAGGAGATGCTAGGAGGGAGTTTGCTAGGAGATACTAGGAGGGAGTTTGCTAGGAGATACTAGGAGGGAGTTTGCTAGGAGATGCTAGGAGGAGTTTGCCTAGAGCTACTAGGAGGAGTTTGCTAGGAGATACTAGGAGGGAGTTTGCTAGAAGATACTAGGAGGGAGTTTGCTAGGAGATACTAGGAGGAAGTTTGCTAGGAGATACTAGGAGAGAGATTCCTAGGAGATACTAGGAGGGAGTTTGCTAGGAGATACTAGGAGGGAGTTTGCTAGGAGATACTAGGAGGGAGTTTGCTAGGAGATACTAGGAGGGAGTTTGCTAGGAGATACTAGGAGGGAGTTTGCTAGGAGATACTAGGAGGAGTTTGCTAGGAGATACTAGGAGGGAGTTTGCTAGGAGATACTAGGAGGGAGTTTGCTAGGAGATACTAGGAGGGAGTTTGCTAGGAGATACTAGGAGGGAGTTTGCTAGGAGATACTAGGAGGGAGTTTGCTAGGAGATACTAGGAGGGAAGTTTGCTAGGAGATACTAGGAGGGAGTTTGCTAGGAGATACTAGGAGGGAGTTTGCTAGGAATACTAGGAGGGAGTTTGCTAGGAGATACTAGGAGGGAGTTTGCCAGGAGATACTAGGAGGGAGTTTGCTAGGACATACTAGGAGGGAGTTTGCTAGGAGACACTAGGAGGGAGTTTGCTAGGAGATACTAGGAGGGAGTTTGCTAGGACATGCTAGGAGGGAGTTTGCTAGGAGATACTAGGAGGGAGTTTGCTAGAAGATACTAGGAGGGAGTTTGCTAGGAGATACTAGGAGGGAGTTTGCTAGGAGATACTAGGAGGGAGTTTGCTAGGAGATACTAGGAGAGAGTTTGCTAGGAGATGCTAGGAGGGAGTTTGCTAGGAGATACTAGGAGGGAGTTTGCTAGGAGATACTAGGAGGGAGTTTGCTAGAAGATACTAGGAGAGAGTTTGCTAGGAGATACTAGGAGGGAGTTTGCTAGGAGATACTAGGAGGGAGTTTGCTAGGAGAATACTAGGAGGGAGTTTGCTAGGAGATACTAGGAGGATTTTGCTAGGAGATGCTACGGTATATATATATATATATATATATATATATATATATATATATATATATATATATAATATAATATATATATATATATATATATATATATATATATATATATATATATATTTAATTGTAGGCATTACTTTATGTAATTAAAGTTATCTCTATCTCTATCGTTTCTTAAGGAAAGAAAATCGTTGTTTCTCTATGATTTTTTGTTTAATTTTTCTCTTTACTTAAGAAAATGAGATAGAGGTTTTATTGTTCGTTTTAATTAACCTGGTGTTTAAAGTGTTCTGGTTTTTTTAAACCCTTCTGTCTCTCTCTCTCTCTCTCTCTTCACACTCTCTCTCTCTCTCTTTATCATTGAATGGATGACGGGCGAAACATCTACGGATGATGACTGGAATGTCATCCAGCTGTGAAACGTTTAGGAGTAATGTTGAGCAAGGTTGTTGGGCCAGGAAGGTGGTGAGAGGTGATCCCATGACCATCCCAAACATTGTGTGCTGAGAGTGTGAATGTTGGGAAGACCCCACGAGGACCACTTGTAGGTCTGGCAGGACCAAGAGGTCCCACTGAAGATTGTTAGACTGTCAAGGAGGACCAGGAGGTCCCAATATAGACTAACAGAGAGTGTTAAACAGTCGAAGAGGACCAGGAGGTCCCATTATAGACTAACAGAGAGTGTTAAACAGTCGAAGAGGACCAGGAGGTCCCATTAAAGACTAACAGAGAGTGTTAAACAGTCAAAAAGGATCAGGAGGTCCCATTAAAGACTAACAGAGAGTGTTAAACAGTCAAAGAGGATCAGGAGGTCCCATTAAAGACTAACAGAGAGTGTTAAACAGTCAAAGAGGACCAGGAGGTCCCATTAAAGATTGGCAGTGTATAGTAGACTGTCAAGAAAGACCAGGTTTTTAAAGACTGGTAGAGGATAGACTATCAGAAATAGACCAGGAGGTCCCATTAAAGATTGAAATGGTAGACTTTCAAGGAAGACCAGAAGTCCCATTAAAGACTATCAGAGGATGGTAGACTATCATGGAACACCAGGAGGTCCCATTAAAGACTAGCAGAGGATGGTAGACTATCATGGAACACCAGGAGGTCCCATTAAAGACTAGCAGAGGATGGTAGACTATCATGGAACACCAGGAGGTCCCATTAAAGACTAGCAGAGGATGGTAGACTATCATGGAACACCAGGATGTCCCATTAAAGACTAGCAGAGGATGGTAGACTATCATGGAACACCAGGAGGTCCCATTAAAGACTAGCAGAGGATGGTAGACTATCATGGAACACCAGGAGGTCCCATTAAAGACTAGCAGAGGATGGTAGACTATCATGGAACACCAGGAGGTCCCATTAAAGACTAGCAGAGGATGGTAGACTATCATGGAACACCAGGAGGTCCCATTAAAGACTAGCAGAGGATGGTAGACTATCATGGAACACCAGGAGGTCCCATTAAAGACTAGCAGAGGATGGTAGACTATCATGGAACACCAGGAGGTCCCATTAAAGACTAGCAGAGGATGGTAGACTATCATGGAACACCAGGAGGTCCCATTAAAGACTAGCAGAGGATGGTAGACTATCATGGAACACCAGGAGGTCCCATTAAAGACTAGCAGAGGATGGTAGACTATCATGAACACCAGGAGGTCCCATTAAAGACTAGCAGAGGATGGTAGACTATCATGGAACACCAGGAGGTCCCATTAAAGACTAGCAGAGGATGGTAGACTATCATGGAACCCCCCAAAAACCCAAAAAAATTTTTAAAAAAAACCCCGGAAATTTTTTTTTTAAAAAAAATTTTAAAAAAAAAAGGGGGGAAAATTTGGGAAAACCAGGGGTTTAAAAAAAAAAAGGGCCCCAAAAAAACCAAAAAAAAAGGGGGAAAAAACAAAAAAAATTTTTTAAAAAAAAAAAGGGGGTTTAAATTTTAAAAAAAGGGGTTAAAAAAAAGGGAAAAAAAGGCCCTTAAAAAAAAGGGGGTTTTTTTAAAAAAGGAAAAAAAATTAAAAAGGGGGGGAAAAAATTTTAAAAAAAGGGGCCGGGGAAAAAACCCTTGGGGAAAAAAAAAGACCAAAACCCCCCCAAAAAAAAGGGCCAAAAAAAACCTTTAAAAAAAAAGGGGCCAAAAAAAAAAAAGGGGGTCCCAAAATTTTAAAAAAAAAAAATTTAAAAGGGGCCCAAAAGGGAAAGGGAAAAAGGGGAAAAAATTTAAAAAAGGGGGTTTTTAAAAAAAAAAAAAAAAAAAGGGGGGGGGAAAAACTTTGGGGGGAAAATTTTTAAAAAAAAAAAAAAAAAGGGGGGGGGGAAAAAAAAAAATTAAAAACTAAGGGGAAAAGGGGGGTTTTTAAAAAAAATTTTTGGGGGGGGGGCCCCCCCAAAAAAAAGGAGGGGGTTTTTTTTAAAAAACCCCCCCAAAAAAACTAAGGGGTTTTAAAAAAAAAAGGGGGGAAAAAAAAAGGGGTTTAAAAACGGAAAAGGGGGGCCATTAAAAACAAGGGGGGGAATTTTAAAAAAAAAAGGAGGGGGTTTTGGGGGGGGGAAAAAAAAACAAGGGGGTTTAAAAAAAGGGGGAAAAAAAAAAAGAAAACCCCCAAAAAAAAAAAGGGGGGGGTTTTTTTAAAAAAAGGGGGGGAAATTAAAAAAATTTTTGGGAGGGGGAAAAAAAATTTTTTTTTTTTTTAAAAAATAAAAAGGGGAAAAAAAATTTTTGAATTTGGGGTTTTTTAAAAAAATTTTTTTTAAAATTTTTTAAAAATTTAAAAAAACCCAAAAAAGAAAGGGGGGGGGGGGAAAGGGGGGGGGGGGAAAAAGGGGGGGGGGGAAAAAAAAAAAAGGGGGGAGGGGAAAAAAGAGAGAGGAAAAAAGAAAAGAAGAGGGGGGGGGAGGAAAAGAAAGAGAGAGGAAAGGGGGGGAAAAAAAAAAAAAAAAAAAAAAGAGAGAGAGGGGAGAAAGGGGGGGGAAGGGAGAAAGAAAAAAAGGGGGGGGGGAGAAAGGGGGAAAAAAAAAAGAGAAAAGGGGGGAAAAAGGGGAAAAAAGGGGGAGGGAAAAAAAGGGGGGGGGAAAAGGGGGGAAAAAGGGGGAAAAAGGGAAAAAAGGGGGGGGGGGGGAAAAAAAAAAGAGGGGGGAGAAAGGGGGAAGGGGGGGGAAAAAGAGAAAAAAAGGGGGGGGGGGGGGGGGGGGGGGTTAAAAGGGGGGGGGGGAAAGAGGGGAGGGAGAGGGGAGGAAGGGGAGGGGGCCGGGGGGGGGGAGAAGGGAAAAAAAGGGGGGAAGGGGGGGGAAAAGGGGGGGAAAGGGGGGGGGGGAAAAAAAAGGGGGAGAAAGGGAAAAAAGGGGGGGGGGAAAAAAGGAGGGAGAGAGGGGGGGGGGAAGGGGAAAGGGGAAAGGGGAGAAGGGGAAAAGGGGGGGGGAGAGGGGGAGGAGAGAAAAGGGGGGGGGAAAAAAAAACCCCAAAAAGGGGGGAAAAAAGGGGGGGGAAAAGAGAGGAAAAAAAAAAAGGGGGGGGAAAAAAAGGGAGAGAAGGGAAAAAAAAGGGGAAAAAAAGGAAAAAAAGGGAAAAAAAAAAAAGGGGGGGGAGAGAAGGGGGGGGAAAAAAGGGGGGAAAGGGGGGGAAAAAAAGGGGGGGGAAAAAAAAAAAAGGGGGGGGAAAAGGGGGGAGGAGGTAGGGAAAAGGAAAAAGGGGGGGGGAAAAAAAGAAAAGGGGGGGGGGAAGGGGGGGGGAAGGGGGGGGGAGAAAGAGGGGGGGAAAAGAGAAAAAGGGGGGGAGAGGGGGGGAAGGGGGAAAAGGGGGGGGAAAAAAAAAAGAAAAAAAAAAGGGAGAAGGGGGAGAGAGAAGGGGGAGAGAGGAGGAAAAAAAGGGGGGGGAAGAAGAAGGGGGGGAAGGGGAGGGGGGGAAAAAAAAAGGGAGAAAAGGGGGGGAAAAGGGGGGGGAGGGAAAAAGAGGAAAAGGAGGGAAAAAAGGGGGGGGGAAAAAGGGGGGGGGGAAAAAGGGGAAAAGAGAGGAGAGAAAAGAGAGAGAAAGAAAAAAGGAAAAAAAAAAAGGAGAGAGGAAAGGGGGGGGAGAAAAAAGGGGGGGGGAGGGAGAGAGAGGGGGGAAAAAAAAAAAAAAAGGGAAAAAAGGGGGGGGGAGAGAGAGGAGAGGGGGGGGGGGGGGAAAAAAAAAAGGGGGGGAAAAAAAAAGGGGGGGGGGGAAAAAAAAAAAAAAAAGGGGGGGGGGGGGGGGGACGAAAGAAAAAAAGGGGGGGGGAGAAAAGGGGGGAAAAAGGGGGAGGGAAAAAAAAAATGGGAAAGGGGAAAAGGGGGGGGGGGAAAAAAAAAAAAGGGGGGGGGGAAAAAAAAAAGAGAGAAAAAAGGGGGGGGGGGGGGGAAAGAGAGAGGGGGGAAGGGGAAAGGGAGAGGGGGAAAAAAAAAAAAAGGGGGGGGGAGGGAGAGAGGAGAAAGGGGGGGGGGAAAAGGGGGAAAAAAAGAAAAGGGGGGGGGGGAGAAGGGGAGGGAAAAAAAAAGGGGGAAAAAAAAAAAAGGGGAGAGAGGGGAAAAGAGGGGGAGAGGGGGGGGGGGGGAAAAGAAGGAAAAGAAAAAAAAAAAGGGGAGGGGGAAAAAAAAAAAAAAAAAAAGAGAGAGAGAAAAAAAAAGAGAGAGAGAGAGAAAGAGAGAGAAAGGGGGAAAAAAAAAGAGAGAGGGGGAGAGAGAGAGAGAAAGGGGGAGAGAGAGAGAGAAGAAAAAGGGGGGGAGAGAAGAGAGGAAAAGGGAGAGAGAGAGAGAGGAAAAAAAAAGAAAAAAAGGGGGGGGGGGGGGAAAAAAAAAGGGGGGGAAAAAGAAAGGGGGGGGAAAAAAAAAAAAAAAGGGGAGAGAGAGGGGGAGAGAGAAGGGGAAAAGAGGGGGGGGGAAAAAAAAAAAGAAAGAGGAGAAAAAAAGGGGGGGAGAAAGGAAAAGAGGGGAAAAGGAAAAAAAAAGAGGGGGGAGGGAAAAAAAAAAAGGGGGGAAAAGGGGGGGGGAGAGGAAGGAAAAAAGAGAAGAGAGAGAGGGGGGGGAGAAAAAGGGGGGGGGGAGAAAAAAAAAAAAAAAGGGGGGGGGGGGGAAAAAAAAAGGGGGGGAGAAAAAAAGGGGGGGGAAAAGAGAAAAGGGGGGAAAGGGGGGGGAGAGAGAAAGGGGGGAGAGAAAAGAGGAGGGGGGGAGAGGAGAGAGAGAGAGAGAGAGAGAGAGAGAGGGAGAAAAGGGGGGGGGGAAAAAAAAGGAGAAGGGGGGAAAAAAAGGGGGGGGAGGGGGGGGGGAAAAAAAAAAAAAAGGGGGGGGAGAGAGGGGGGAAAAAAAAGGGGAGAGAGAGAAAGGAAAAGAGAAAAAAAAAAAAAAAAGGGGAAAAAGGGGGGGGAAAACCAAAAGGAAAAGAGAAGGGAGGAAAAGAGAGAAAACCCCCCGGGGGGGAGAGAGAAAGGGGGGGGGGGGAAAAAAAAGGGGGGGAGAGAGAGAGAAAAGGGGGGGGAGGGGGGGGAAAAAAAAAAAAAGGGGGGGGGGAGAGAGAGAAAGAGGAAAAGAAAAAAAAAAAAGGGGGGGGGGGGGAAAAAGAAAGAAAAAGGGGGGAGGGGGAAGAGAGAAAGAGAGAAAAAAAGGGGGGGGAAAAAAGGGGAGAGGGGGAGAAAAAAGGGGGAGGGGGAAAGGGGGGGAAAACCCCCCGAAAGGGGAGGGGGGGGGGGGGGGGGGGGGGGGGGGGGAGGAAAAAAAAGGGGGGGGGGGGGGGGGGGGGGGGGGGAAAAAGGGGGGGGGGGGGGAGGGGAAAAAGGGGAAAAAAAAGGGAAAAATTTTTTGGGGGGGGGGCCCCCCCCCGGGGGGCCCCGGGGGGGGGCCCCCCCCAAAGGGGCCCCCCCGTTTTTTTGGGGGGGGGGAAAAACCCTTTTTTAAAAAAAAAAGGGGGGGGGGGGAAAAAGGGGGGGGGTTTTGGGGGGGGGGGGGGGGGGGGGGGAAAAAAAAGGGGGGGGGGGGGGGGGGGCGCCCCGGGGGGGGCCCCCCGGGGGGGGGGGGGAAAAAAAAAATTTTTTTTTTGGGGGGGGGGGGTTCCCGGGGGGGGGGGGGGGCCCCCCCCCGGGGGGGGGGGGGGGGGGGGGGGGGGGGGGGGGGGGGGAAAAAAAAAAAGGGGGGGGGGGGGGAGGGGG
>NC_069494.1:14986320-15000522 GCF_026875155.1 Cherax quadricarinatus
TTAAGGCTGGTTGGTTGGTTAATGGGGTTTAAAGTTATCTACTACACGAGGGTCATTAAGGACTGGTTGGTTGGTTAATGGGGTTTAAAGTCTATCTACTACACGAGGGTCATTAAGACTGGTTGGTTTTGGGTTTAAAGGGGTTTAAAGTCTATCTACTACACGAGGGTCATTAAGGTGGTTGGTTGGTTAATGGGGTTTAAAGTCTATCTACTACACGAGGGTTCATTAAGGGCTGGTTGGTTGGTTAATGGGGTTTAAAGTCTATCTACTACACGAGGGTCATTAAGACTATTTGGTTGGTTAATGGGGTTTAAAGTCTATCTACTACACGAGGGTCATTAAGGCTGGTTGGTTGGTTAATGGGGTTTTTTAAATCTATCTACTACACCCAGGGTCATTAAGACTGGTTGGTTGGTTAATGGGGTTTTTAAAAGTCTATTACTCCACGAGGGTCATTAAAACTGGTTGGTTGGTTAATGGGGGGTTTAAAGTTACTACACGAGGGTCATTAAGACTGGTTGGTTTGGTTAATGGGGTTTAAAGTTATACACGAGGGGCATTAAGACTGGTTGGTTGGTTAATGGGGTTTAAAGTCTATCTACTACACGGGGTCATTAAGACTGGTTGATTGGTTAATGGGATTTAAAGTCTATCTACTACACGAGGGTCATTAAGACTGGTTGGTTGGTTAATGGGGTTTGAAGTTTATCTACTACACGAGGGTCATTTAAAACTGGTTGGTTGGTTAATGGGGTTTTTAAAATCTATCTACTACACTAGGGTCATTAAAACTGGTGGGTTGGTTAATGGGGTTTAGTCTATCTACTACACGAGGGTCATTAAAACTGGTTGGTTGGTTAATGGGGGTTTAAAGTCTATTACTACACGAGGGTCATTTAAAATGGTTGGTGGTTAATGGGGTTTAAAGTCTATCTATACACGAGGGTCATTAAGATGGTTGGTTGGTTAATGGGGTTTAAAGTCTATCTACTACACGAGGGTCATTAAGACTGGTTGGTTTGGGTTTAAAGGGGTTTTAAAGTCTATCTACTACACGAGGGTCATTAAGACTGGTTGGTTGGTTTTAAAGGGGTTTAAAGTCTATCTACTACACGAGGGTCATTAAGACTGGTTGGTTTGGTTAATGGGGTTTAAAGTTATCTACTACACGAGGGTCATTAAGACGGGTTGGTTGGTTAATGGGGTTTAAAGTTTTATCTACTACACGAGGGTCATTAAGACTGGTTGGTTGGTTAATGGGGTTTAAAGTCTATCTACTACACGAGGGTCATTAAGACTGGTTGGTTGGTTAATGGGGCTTAAAGTCTATCTACTACACGAGGGTCATTAAGATTGTTGATTGGGGTTTAAAGGGGTTTAAAGTCTATCTATACAAGGGGGGTCATTAAGACTGGTTGGTTGGTTAATGGGGGTTTAAAGTCTATCTACTACACGAGGGTCATTAAGACTGGTTGGTTGGTTAATGGGGTTTAAAGTCTATCTACTTCACGAGGGTCATTAAGACTGGTTGGTTGGTTAATGAGATTTAAAGTCTATCTACTACACGAGGGTCATTAAGACTGGTTGTTTGGTTAATGGGGTTTAAAGTCTATCTACTACACGAGGGTCATTAAGACTGGTTGGTTGGTTAATGGGGTTTAAAGTCTTTGTACTACACGAGGGTCATTAAGACTGGTTGGTTGGTGAATGGGGTTTAAAGTCTATCTACTACACAAGGGTCATTAAGACTGGTTGATTGGTTAATGGGGTTTTAAAAATCTATTACTGCAAGGGGTCATTAAGACTGGTTGGTTGGTTAATGGGGTTTAAAGTCTATCTACTACACGAGGGTCATTAAGATGGTGGTGGTTAATGGGGTTTAAAGTCTATCTACTACACGAGGGTCATTAAGGCTGGTTGGTTGGTTAATGGGGTTCAAAGTCTATCTACTACACGAGGGTCATTAAGACTGGTTGGTTGGTTAATGGGGTTTAAAGTCTATCTACTACACGAGGGTCATTAAGGCTGGTTGGTTGGTTAATGGGGTTTTTAAAATCTATCTACTTTCACGAGGGTCATTAAGGCTGGTTGGCTGGTTAATGGGGTTTAAAGTCTATCTATACACGAGGGTCATTAAGACTGGTTGGTTGGTTAATGGGGTTTAAAGTCTATCTACTACACGAGGGTCAATAAGGCTGGTTGGTTGGTTATGGGGTTTTAAAGTCTATCTACTACACGAGGGTCTTAAGACTGGTTGGTTGGTTAATGGGGTTTTAAAGTCTATCTACTACACGAGGGTCATTAAGACTGGTTGGGTTGGTTTTTAAAGGGGGTTAAAGTCTATCTGCTACACGAGGGTCATTAAGGGCTGGCTGGTTGGTTAATGGGGTTTAAAGTCTATCTACTACACGAGGGTCATTAAGGTGCAGGTCACCTGTACACCACCCGTCAAGAATACTTTAATACCTAAATACTGATTTTAAAGTAAACTACCAGTGTTATACACTGAGAAAATTTCACCTTCAGGGGTTATACACTGGATATACACCTTCAGTTTTATATACACTGAGATTACACCTCTCAGTGTATATATACCAGTGTATATACACTGAGATTACACCTCTCAGTGTATATACACTGAGATATACACCTCTCAGTGTATATACACTGAGATCACAAATCTCAGTGTATATACACTGAGATATACACTTCAGGTATATTTCACTGGATTCACAACTTCTCAGTGTATATTTCCACTGAGATATACACCTCTTACTGTAATACACTGAGATATACACCTCTCAGTGTATGTACACTGAGGTATACACCTCTCAGTGTTATACATGAGATTTACACCTCTCAGTGTTTATACACTGAGATATACACCTCTCAGTGTATATACACTGAGATATAACACCTCTCAGTGTATATACACTGAGATATACACCTCTCAGTGTATATACACTGAGATTACACTTGCCAGTGTATATACACTGAGATATACACCTGCCAGTGTTATACACTGGATATACACCCTTTCCCGTGTATATACACGGATTTACACCCTTTCCCGTGTATTTTACACTGAGATATACACCTGCCCGTGTATATACACTGAGATAACAACCCGCCAGTGTATATACACTGAGATATACACCTGCCAGTGTATATACATGAGATATACACCTACCAGGTATATACACTGAGATATACACCTGCCAGTGTATTTTACACTGAGATATACAACTGCCGTGTATATCACTGAGATATACACCTGTCAGTGTTTATACACTGAGATATACACCTGCCGGGTATATACACTGGGGATATACACCTGCCAGTGTATATACAATGAGATATGCACCTTCAGGGGTATATTCACTGAGATATACACCCCTCAGTGTTATACACTGAGTTTTACACTCTCAGTGTATATACATGAGATATACACCTCTCAGTGTATATACACTGAGATATAACCTCTCAGTGTATATACACTGAGATATACACCTCTCAGTGTAAAATACACTGAGATATACACCTCTCAGTGTATATACACTGAGATATACACCTCTCAGTGTTTTATACACTGAGATATACACCCTTCAGTGTATTTACACTGAGATATACAAACCCCTCAGTGTATATACACTGAGAAAATACACCCCTCAGTGTTATACACTGAGATATACACCTCTCAGTGTATATACACTGAGATATACACCTCTCAGTGTATATACACTGAGATATACACCTCTCAGTGTATATACACTGAGATATACACCTCTCAGTGTATATACACTGAGATATACACCTCTCAGTGTATATACACTGGATATACACCCCTTTAGTGTTATACCTGGATATACACCTCTCAGTGTATATACACTGAGATATACACATTATCTTTACTTATCCTAACATAATTACCAATATAAATTACCTTCTTTCTGAATTATACACCGATTATTATAATTGTTATAATTTCGGTTATTATAATTGCTATAATTTCTAAGCCTTACCTGAGACTAATTATATTTCTCCGACACAGGTAATTGCTAAGTAATTATATGTAATAATAATTACTTTTAATTATATTAGTGATTATAGCAGTTGTGATTATGATTAAAATGATTTGCTGTTATTATTATTATTATTATTATTATTATTATTATTAGTATTATTATTATTATTATTATTATTATTTTTATTATTATTATTATTATTTTTTATTATTATTATTATTATTATTATTATTATTATTATTATTATTATTATTATTATTATTATTATTATTATTATTATTATTATTATTATTATTATTATTTTTTTATTATTATTATTATTATTATTATTATTATTATTATTATTTATTATTATTATTATTATTATTATTATTATTATTATTATTATTATTATTATTATTATTATTATTATTATTATTATTATTATTTTTATTATTATTATTATTATTATATTATTATTATTATTATTATTATTATTATTATTATTATTATTATTATTATTATTTCATTAGGCGTTTCTAATTAGGGACAAAGGGGAGGTAATTAGAAGGGTGATAGGTGACACAGGTCCTAAGGGAGTGTAAGGGGAAGTAAGGGGGAAGTCGCTAAGAGGAAACTAATGGGAAGCTAATGGGATGCTAATGGGAAGCTAATGGGAAGCTAATGGGCAGCTAATGGGAAGCTAGTGGGAAGCTAATGGGATGCTAATGGGAAGCTAATGGGATGCTAATGGGAAGCTAGTGGGAAGCTAATGGGAAGATAATGGGAAGATAAGGAGAAGGTAAGGGGAAGCTGAGAGGGAGTCGCTGAGGAGGAGCTAAGGGGTAGCTAAGGGGTAGCTAAGGGGTAGCTAATTGGAAGGTAATGGGAGGCTAATGAGAAGCTAAGGGAAGCTAATTGGAAGCTAATGAGAAGCTAAGAGGAAGCTAATGGGAAGCTAATGGAAGCTAATGGGAAGCTAAGTGAAAGCTAAGGGGAAGCTAAGGGGTAGCTAAGGGGTAGCTAATGGGAAGCTAAGGAGAAGCTAAGGGAAGCTAATTGGAAGCTAATGGGAAGCTAATTGGAAGTTAAGGGGAAGCTAAGTGGTAGCTAAGGGGAAGTTAAGGGGAGGAACGGTGCTTCATTGAGAGTGCAAGAAAGTTAAAGCTGATACTTGTAACATGAGTTGACTTCTATCCGGCTCCTGACATGACTCTCTCTATAAAAAGGATTATTTGGTGTTCTGGTAGCGGGGAGTAAATGATACGTCTTCGGAGGCTTCTTTGTTTATTGAAAAGTGTCGTGGTGGGTACACAGGCTTGTGTGTTTGCCCATGGCCCGGGAGGGCCATCCCACGAGAGAGAGCTAGCGGTAGGCCTTGTGTCTTCCTGCTAGGCCGCTGTGTGAGTGAGAGCGAGGCAAGGGCAAGCAGGCTGAAGTGGCAACGCCTATAGGTGGCAGCACCAGCATGGTGCGAAATATGAACTAAGCTGGCAGACAGCATGGGCTGTCTGTGCAGACAGTACAGACTGTCTACATCTCCCCTCATATCCGGCTCCTGACATGACTCCCCTCGTATCCGGCTCCTGACATGACTCTCTCCCCTCGTATCCGGCTCCTGACATGACTCTCTCCCCTCATATCTGGCTCCTGACATGACTCTCTCCCCTCGTATCCTGCTCCTGACATGACTCTCTCCCCTCGTATCCGGCTCCTGACATGACTCTCTCCCCTCGTATCTGGCTCCTGACATGACTCTCTCCCCTCGTATCCGGCTCCTGACATGACTCTCTCCCCTCGTATCCGGCTTCTGACATGACTCTCTCCCCTCGTATCCGGCTTCTGACATGACTCTCTCCCCTCGTATCCGGCTCCTGACATGACTCTCTCACCTCGTATCCGGCTCTTGACATGACTCTCTCCCCTCGTATCTGGCTCCTTACATGACTCTCTCCCCTCGTATCCGGCTCCTGACATGACTCTCTCCCCTCGTATCCGGCTCCTGATATGACTCTCTCCCCTCGTATCCGGCTCCACACGTGGCTCTCTCTCTCGTATCCGGCTCCTGACATGACTCTCTCCCCTCGTATCCGGCTCCTGACATGACTCTCTCCCCTCGTATCCGGCTTCTGACATGACTCTCTCCCCTCGTATCCGGCTCCTGACATGACTCTCTCACCTCGTATCCGGCTCTTGACATGACTCTCTCCCCTCGTATCTGGCTCCTTACATGACTCTCTCCCCTCGTATCCGGCTCCTGACATGACTCTCTCCCCTCGTATCCGGCTCCTGACATGACTCTCTCCCCTCGTATCCGGCTCCTGACATGACTCTCTCCCCTCGTATCCGGCTCCTCACGTGGCTCTCTCTCTCTCGTATCCGGCTCCTGACATGATTCTCTCCCCTCGTATCCGGCTCCTGACATGACTCTCTCCCCTCATATCCGGCAAATGACGTGACTCTCTCCCCTCGTATCCGGCTCCTGACATGACTCTCTCCCCTCGTATCCGGCTCCTGACATGATTCTCTCCCCTCGTATCCGGCTTCTGACATGACTCTCTCCCCTCGTATCCGGCTCCTGACATGACTCTCTCCCCTCGTATCCGGCTCCTGACATGACTCTCTCCCCTCGTATCCGGCTCTTGACATGACTGTCCCCTCGTATCCGGCTCTTGACATAACTCTCTCCTCTCGTATCCGGCTCCTGACATGACTCTCTCCCCTCGTATCAGGCTCCTGACATGACTCCCCTCATATCCGGCTCCTGACATGACTTCTCTCATATCCGGCTTTTGACATGACTTCCCTCATATCCGGCTCCTGACATGACTCTCTCCCCTCGTATCCGGCTCCTGACATGACTCTCTCCCCTTGAATCCGGCTCCTGACATGACTCCCCTCTCATATCCGGCTCCTGACATGACTCTCTCCCCTCGTATCCGGCTCCTGATATGACTCTCTCCCCTTGTATCCGGCTCCTGACATGACTCCCCTCATATCCGGCTCCTGACATGACTTCCCTCATATCCGGCTCCTGACATGACTTCCCTCATATCCTGCTCCTGACATGACTTCCCTCATATCCTGCTCCTGACATGACTTCCCTCATATCCTGCTCCTGACATGACTTCCCTCATATCCGGCTCCTGACATGACTTCCCTCATATCCGGCTCCTGACATGACTTCCCTCATATCCGGCTCTTGACATGATTTCCCTCATATCCTGCTCCTGACATGACTTCCCTCATATCCTGCTCCTGACATGACTTCCCTCATATCCGGCTCCTGACATGATTTCTCTCATATCCTGCTCCTGACATGACTTCCCTCATATCCCAGCTCTGACATGACTTCCCTCATTCCGGCTCCTACATGACTTCCCCTCAATATCCGGCTCCTGACATGACTTTCCCTCATACCGGCTCCTGACATGACTTCCCTCATATTCCGGCCCCTGAGAGAGAGAAGTCATTCAGCAAAAACTGTCATAATTTATCGCGAACATCAACATCTGATAAAGTCACTTTCGCGACGATTTTCGCGACGTGACGGAGGATGCTTCCGCTTTGGCGATTTTAGCGATTTCGGCGACTTTCGCGATCTGGGCTATTTACGATGTGTGTGTGTGTGTGTGTGTGTGTATGTGTGTGTGTTGTGTGTTGTGTGTGTGGTGTGTGTGTGTGGTGTGTTGTGTGGTGTGTGTGTGTATGTGTGTGTGTGTGTGTGTATGTGTGTGTGTGTGTGTGTGTGTGTATGTACTCACCTATTTGATGCTCACCTATTTGTGTTGCAGGGGTCGAATCTAGCTCCTGGCCCCGCTCTTCACTCGGTAGCTACTGGGCCCTCTCCACATCTCTTGCCCCGCTCCATGAAGCTTATCAAACACTCGTCTTAAACAGTGTATGGTTCCTGCCTCCACTACGTGTCCATCTTTCATAGGACTATATTCTCACTGCTTACAACCTCTATGAATGAAGAAATGACTTCCTAATATCTCTCTGACTCATTTGTGTCTTGCAACTTCCAATTGGGCCCTCTTGTTTCTGTGTCCCCATTTTCCCCTGGAACATCCTGTATTTGTCCACCTTGGTCTATTTCCATCTATTCCACCGCATATTTTATAGTCGTTAATCATGTCTCCCCTGACCCTCTTCCTGTCCGTCCAGTGTCATCAGGCCGATTCCCCTATCTTTCTTCTAGGACATTCCCCCTTAGCTCTGGAAATAACCTTGTTTGCAAACCTGTGTACTTTCTCTAGTTTCTTTGAACGTGCTTTATCAAGTGGCGGTTCCAAACTGGTGCTGCATACTCCCAGTAGTGGGCACTGACATACACGTGAACATGTCTTGAACGATTTAGCTTACTATGTATCGGAATGCTGTTCTCCCAGTTTTGCCAGGCGCCCATATGCTGCAGGCAGGCTATCTAATATGATGTGTGCTCCGATACATGCTCGGTGTTAAACTCACCCACAAGATCTTTCTCCTTGAGTGAAGGTTTGCAGTCGTTGCCACCTAGCCTATACTCTGACTGTGGTCTTTCTGTGCCCTTCCCCTATCTTCATGACTTTGCATTTGGCATGATTAAATTCTAATCGAGAACCATTTGCTGGACCAGGTTGTGTCCAGTCTGTCCGGTCTCTTGAAGTCCTGCCTGTCCTCAATCAGATTTAATTCTTCCTCCTCATTTAACCTTCAACAATCATCTGCAAACAGGGACACTTCTGAGTGTGTGTTGTGTGTGTGTGTTGTGTGTGTTGTATACATACATACTATATATATATAGATATATAAAATATAAATATATAAAATGAAATTATAAATATATATATATATATAATATATATATATATATATATATATATATTATATATTATATATATATATATATATAATATATGGATGATAGACAGATAGATTATATTCAATACTCACGAACAATAGGCCACTCGTATTGCAATCAACGCATCACAGGAGCTCTCCAAAGTAATTGCAGAGAATGAGCAAATCTTTTGACTCTGATTGGTAGCTAGAGTCATGTGACTCTGGGAAGACCTGTACTGTGATTGGAGGACACCGTTGTTAGTGAGGCGTGTTGTTGACAGTGTCTCTTGAAGTGTCTGGCCACCGGTCCCTTAAGAACCACCTCGCTTAGCGTCACTAACGAGGTAACGTCGGGCTGTCATTTTACAGTTGAGGTGAACAGTGACTTGTTGAGAGCCACAGTTCACCTAGATATAAGTAGTGTTACGCTGGGTGTTAGTACTGGTAGAGGGAACATTTCTATATAGATGTGTTCCTTTGTGTGAGCTATGGTCCTTATAAGTTGTGCCATGTAGATATAAACATTATTACTTACTTACAACACTATTAATTATTATTAATATTATTATTATTATTATTATTATAATGTTAGAGTAGTAGTATAGCAGTAGTAGTAGTAGTAGTATAGTAGTATTAGTAGTAGTAGTATAGTATAGTACAGTATAGTTGTAGTAGTAGCAGTAGTAGTAGTAGTAGTAGCTAGTAGAAGTAGTAGTATTAGTAGTAGTAGTGGTAGTAGTAGTTAGACAGATATTAGTAGTAGTAGTAGTAGTAGTAGAAGTAGTAGTAGTAGTAGTAGAAAGCAGTAGTAGTAGTGAGCATTATAGTAGTAGTAGTAGTAGTAGTAAGTAGTAGCAGTAGTAGTAGTAGTAGTAAGTAGCAGTAGTAGATAGTAGTAGTAGTAGTAGTATTTATAGTAGTAGTAGACAGTAGAGAAGCAGTATAGTAGTAGTAGTATTATAGTAGTATAGTAGTAGCAGTAGTAGTAGTAGCAGTAAGTAGTAGTATTATTAGTAGTAAGTATAGTAGTATAGTCATAGTAGTAAGTAGTAGTAGCAGCAGTAGTAGTAGCAGTAGTAGTAGTATAGTAGTAGTAGTATTAGTAGTAGAAGTAGTAGAGAAGTAGTCAGTAGTAGTAGCAGATCACACAGTAGTAGTAGTATATTAGTAGTAGAAGCTAAGTAGTAGTATAAGCAGTAGTAGTAGTAGTATAGTAGTAGTAGTATTAGTAGTAGTAGTATAGTTAGTAGTAGTATAGCATAGTAGTAGTAGTTAGTAGTATTAGTAGTAGTAGTAGTAGTAAGCATGTAGTAGTAGAGTAGTAGTAGTAGTAGTTAGTAGCATAGTAGTAGTAGTAGTATAGTATAGTATAGTATATAGTAGTATTAGTAAGTAGTAGTGGTCTAGTAGTAGTAGCAGTAGTAGTAGCAGTAGTAGTAGAAGCAAGTAATAGTAGATAAGTAGAGTATATAGTACAGTAGTAGAGTAGTAGTAGTAGACAGTAGTAGTACAGTAGTAGTAGTAGTAGTAGTATATTAGTAGTAGTAGTATAGATAGTAGTAGTAGTAGTAGCATAGTAGTAGTAGTAGTATTAGTAGTAGTAGTATAGTAGTAAGTAGTCAGTAGTAGTATAGTAGTAGTAAGTTATTAGTAGTGAGTAGCAGTAGTAGTAGTAGTAGTAGTAGTAGTAGCAGTAGTAGTAGCAGTAGTAGTAGTAGTAGTATTAGTAGTAGTAGATAGAGTAGTAGTAAGTAGTATGAGTAGTAGTAGTAGCAGTATAGTAGTAGTAGTAGAAGTCTAGCAGTAGTATTAGCAGTAGTATAGTAGTAGTATATAGTATGAGTAGTAGTAGTAGTAGCAGTAGTAGTAGTAGTAGTAGTAGTAGTAGTAGTAGTAGTAGTAGTAGTAGCAGTAGTAGTAGTAGTAGTAGTAGTAGTAGCAGGAGTAGTAGTAGTAGTACAGTAGTAGTAAAGTAGGGGGGTATGTAGTGCGCAGTAAAGTAAATACAGATAGATACATATAGTAAGTAGTAGGTAATAAGCATAAGTATAGCACATAGATATAGTAGTAGCTATTATAGTAGTAGTAGTAAGTAGTAGTATAGCATATAGTAGTAGTATTAGTTAGTAGTAGTAGTAGAATAGCAGTAGTAGTAATATAGTAAATTATAGTAGTAGTATTAGTAGTAGTATAGCAGGTAGTAGTAGTCGTAGTAGTATGTATAGTAGTAGTAGCAGTAGTAGTAGTAGTATAGTAGTAGTATCAGTATTATAGCAGTAGTAGTAGTAGTAGTATTAGTAGTAGTAGTAGAAGTAGTAGTAGCATGTAGTAGTAGTAGTAAGTAGTTACGTAGTATTATAGTAGTAGTAGTAGAGTAGCAGTAGTATATAGTAGTATTAGCATGTAGTAGAAGTAAGTAGTAGTAGTTATATTAGTAGTAGTAGTAGTATTAAGTAGTAGTAGTAGTAGTGTAGTAGGTAGTACAGTAGTAGTATAGTAGTATGTAGTAGTAGTATTATTAGTATAGTAGTAGTAGTAGAAGCAGTAGTATATAGTAGTATTAGTAGTATTAGTATATAGTAGCAGTAGTAGTAGTAGTAGTATAGTAGTAGTATTAGTAGAGTAGAGTAGTAGTACATAGTAGTAGCAGTATAGTAGTAGTAGTATTAGTATAATTAGATAGTCGTAGTAGAAATGTATAGTAGTAAGAAGTAGGTACATAGTAGTAGTTGTAGTATAAGTCTAATAGAAGTTAGTATTAGTAGTAAAGTAAGTAGAAAGTCATAGAAGTATAGAAATAGATATTAGTAGTAGTAGTAGTATAAGTAGTCCGTAGTAGTAGTATCAGATAGTTGAACAAGCAGTAGTCTAGTATAGAAGTAATCGTATGTAGTAAGTAGTAGTAGTAGCAGTAGTAGCAGCAGTAGTATATTAGTATATAGTAGTAGTAGTAGTATAGTAGTAGTAGAAGTAGCATTAGAATAGTAGTAGTAGTAGTATAGTAGTAGTAGTAGTAGTAGTAGTAGTAGTCATTGTCCAAGCATCTACTTACCCTCAATTGCAGCAATCTTTGCTATCAGCAACGAGTTGTTGCAGACATCCCTGTTAATATATATACATATATATAAATATATATATATATATATAAAAATATATATATTATATTTATATATATATATATATATATATAATATATATATATATAATATATATATATATATATATAATATATATATATATATATATAAAATATTATATATATATATATATTTTAAAATATATTATATATAATTATATAATATTTCAAACAACCACTCTGAAAAGAATAGAGGAAATTCCAACGCTTTCGTTGACTACTACCATATCAAGGAACTTGAAAGTAAAGCATCCAAGGAAGCTAATAAGGGTTTGGCCAGCACCCCACTATCAATCCCACAACGGAAACACCTGACGCCGCGCGACCCCACTTGGACAGGTCCTTTGCAAAAACTCCACCCACAACTATTCACCCAAGAAAATTTAAATTATTTGTCCCCGTGTATTAAAATTCTTCCCAAATCTATTAATTATAAATGGATCTAAATTTATAATAAACCAAAAAAAAAAGGAAATATTTCAAATATTATTGTCAAAACTGCTTTTATGAACAAAATTCAAATTTTATTCCTGTCCACCATGGACTTGCTTGTACTACTTTCCAACTTTTGAAACAATTGGATGGTTAAAATCTCCTTACAAAGAATAAATAGAGCATTGGAATCTTGTCCAGTTCAATGCTATATTTATGTTGTTTAATCTAGTCGAGAAATTTTAACCATTTGACCGTAATAAACTTTATGCAAATTTACAAGGAAAACTTATAGACACACCATCAGCATTTTGGGGGAATTCTTTATCAAAATTTTTTACTGTATATATATAATTATATAATATATATATATATATATATATATATATATAATATATAATATTTTATTTATATTTATATATTTATTATAACATCAGACCAACCGGCAAGTGAATACACGTGTAACAAATACTTCAGTATTTACCCAAAGCTGGATCCTGACATAACTGAGTAAGTGTCATGGTCCCTCAGGAAACACAGGAACACAAGCAGTATTTTCCTTCAGCAGTCAAACCAGGACAACCCTGAGCACCAGGACAACCCTGAGCACCAGGGGCAACCCTGAGCACCAGGACAACCCTGAGCACCAGACAAAAACCCTGACACCAGGACAACCCTGAGCACCAGGACAACCCTGAGCACCAGGACAACCCTGAGCACCAGGACAACCCTGTGCACCAGGACAACCCTGTGCACCAGGACAACCCTGAACACCAGGACAAACCCTGAGCACCAAAGGACAACCCCCGAGCACCAGGACAAAACCCCGAGCAAACCCGGACAACCCTGTGCACCAGGACAACCCTGAGCACCAGGACAACCTGAGCACCAGGACAACCCTGAGCACCAAAGGGCAACCCTGAGCACCAGGGCAACCCTGTGGGACCAGGGCAAACCCCGAGCACCAGGACAACCCTGAGCACCAGGACAACCCTGAGCACCAGGACAACCCTGAGCACCAGGACAACCCTGAGCACCAGGACAACCCTGAGCACCAGGACAACCCTGTGCACCAGGACAACCCTGAGCACCAGGACAACCCTGAGCACCAGGACAACCCTGAGCACCAGGACAACCCTGAGCACCAGGACAACCCTGAGCACCAGGACAACCCTGAGCACCAGGACAACCCTGTGCACCAGGACAACCCTGTGCACCAGGACAACCCTGAGCACCAGGACAACCCTGAGCACCAGGACAACCCTGAGCACCAGGACAACCCTGAGCACCAGGACAACCCTGTGCACCAGGACAAACCCTGGCACCAGGGACAACCCTGAGCACCAGGACAACCCTGAGCACCAGGACAACCCTGAGCACCAGGACAACCCTGTGCACCAGGACAACCCTGAGCACCAGGACAACCCTGAGCACCAGGACAACCCTGAGCACCAGGACAACCCTGAGCACCAGGACAACCCTGTGCACCAGACAACCCTGAGCACCAGGGCAACCCCGAGCACCAGGACAACCCTGAGCACCAGGACAACCCTGGGGCACCAGGACAACCTGGCACCAGACAACCCCGGCACCAGGACAACCCGAGCACCAGGGCAACCCCCGGCACCGGACAACCCCGGCACCAGGGGCAACCCTGAGCACCGGACAACCCGGGCACCAGACAACCCTGACACCAGGGCAACCCCGGGACCAGGGGCAACCCTGGCACCCGGGCAACCCTGGCACCAGACAACCCTGGCACCAGGACAACCCTGAGCACAAGGGCAACCCTGGCACCAGGAC
>NC_069494.1:15001022-15016022 GCF_026875155.1 Cherax quadricarinatus
AGAAGCTCACACTGGACGCAGAAATCACCTCAAACTCTCTTCCTGTCTTGCGGAACTGCTGTGCTGAGCTGAACAGAACAGGCAACATTACAAGTGACGCTGAAAACGTGGCTTGAGAAGAGCGTGGGACACTGTAGTGTTGGGCGCTGTAGGTGGTGGTCCTTACAATTCTCGAGAATTTCGGGCAAATTTCCGCCTGGATCTGCTTTGTACTGTGTCTGAGCTCAAAACGTGCAGACCACGACATCAGGATAACTCGTTTGAGGACGGATTGCTTCTTGTGTAGGGTGATGAAGGGAAGGATGACTTTATAAACCTCTCCTCATCTCTTGGGCAGAACAACTGTTGCGACCACCGCTTTCCACCATTTATAAATGGATTATTTGTGTGTTCTGGTAGCGGGGAGTAATCGATCGTCTTCGAGAGGCATTTTTGTTTATTGAAAAGTGTCCGTTGGTGGGTACACAGGCTAGTGTGTTTGCCCTGGCGTGGAGGTGCCATCCACGAAGAGAGAGCTAGCGCGGTAGGCCTAGTGTGTCTTCCTGTTATGGCCTGCTCTGTGCTTGTGGAGTGAGAGCGAGGCAAGGAGCAAGCAGGCTGAAGTGGCAACGCCTATAGGTGGCAGCACCAAAGCTTGGCGCGGAAAATATGAATAAAGTGGCAGACAGCATGGGTGTATGTGCAGACTTTACAGGCTTGTCTACTTTCTCCCTCATATCCGGCTCCTTGAACATGACTCCCCTCACGTTTCCAGGCTCCTGACATGACTCTCTCCCCTATTATCTGGCTCTGACATGACTCTCTCACCTCGTATCCTGCTCCTGACATACTCTCTCCCCCTCGTATCGGGCTCTGTCATGACTCTCTCCCATCGTATCTGGCCTGACTTGACTTCTCCCCTAGTATCCGGCTCCTGACATGACTCTCTACCTCGTATCGGCTTCTGACAGTATCTCTCTCACCCTCGTATCCGGCTTCTGAATGACTATTCCCTGTATCTGGCTCCTTAATGACCTCTCTCCCTAGTATCGGCTCCTGAATGACTCTCTCACTCCGTATCCGGCTCCTGAACATGACTCTCTCCTCATATCCGGCTCATGACATGATCTCTCCCTCGTATCCGGCTCCACACGTGTGGCTCTCTTCTCGTATCCGGTTAGCCTGACATGACTCTCTCCCCTTGTATCCGGCTCCTGGGAACATTGACTCTTCCCTAGTATCAGCTTCTGACTTGACGCTCTCTCCCCTCGTATCCGGATCCTGAAATGACTTCTCTCACCTTGTATCCCGGGCTCTTGGAGATTCTCTCCCCTCGTTATATCTGGCTCCAGTACATGGACTCTCTCCCCTCGTATCCGGCTCCTGACAATGGACCTCTTCCCCTCGTTTCCGGCTCCTGCATGACTCTCTCCCCTCTTTCCGGCTCCTGACATGACTCACTCTCCTCTCGTATCGGCTCCTCACGTGGTTCTCTTCTCTCGTAGTCCGGCTCCTGAATGATTTCTCTCCCCGTCGTATCCGGCTCCTGACATGACTCTCTACCTATATCGGCAAATGACGTATCTCTCTCCATAGTATCATGACTCCTACATGACTCTCCCTCGTAATTTTTTTTTTCACCGGCTGCTTGACATGATTTCTCCCTCGTATCCGGCTCTGACATGACTCTCTCCCCTCGTATAACGGTCCTGACATCGACTCTCTCCCCTCGTATACGGCTCCTGACATTGACACTCTCCCTCGTATCCTGCTCTTGAAATGAGACTCTCCCTCGCTATCCGGCTCCTGACATAACTCTCTCCTCTCGTAAATCCGGCTCCTGACATGACTCTCTCCCTGTTTTGCGGCTACCCTGATGAATCCCTCTATCCGGATCCTGACATGGACTTCTTTAATTACGGCTTTTGACATGTTTGCTCATATTGGCTGCCTGAAGGATATCCCCTCGTATCGGGTCCTGACTGACTCTATCCCCTTGTATCCGGCTCCTGACTGACTCACTCATATCCGGCTCCTGACATGATTCTCATATCCGGTCCCTGACATGAATCTTCCTCATTTCCGGGCTCTGAATGGACTTCTTCCTCTCATATCGGATCCTGACTGACTCTTCTCCCTCGTATCGGCTCCTGATATGACTCTCTCCCTTGTATCCGGTCTGACATGACTCCCTCATATCACGGACTCTGACATGACTTCCTCATATCCGGCTCCTGACATGACTTCCCTATATTCGGCCTTCCTGACATGACTTCTCTCCTTCATATCCGGCTCCTTGAATGACTCTTTACCCTCGTATCCGGGCTCCTGATGATGACTTCTTCCCTGGTTCCGGCTACTGACATGATACCTCATATCCGGTCCTGACATGACTTCCCTCATATCCGGTCCTGACATGACTTCCTCATTATGGCTCCTGACATGACTTCCCCTTCATTCCTGCTCCTGACATGACTTCCGATCATTCATATGATCTGACATGTCTTCCCTCATATCCGGCTCCTGACATGACTTCCCTCATATCCGGCTCCTGACATGACTTCCCTCATATCCGGCTCCTGACATGACTTCCCTCATATCCGGCTCCTGAGAGAGAGAAGTTTCAACTGTCATAATTTTCGCGAACTCACATCTGATAAAGTCACTTTCGCGACGATTTCGCGACGTGACGGAGGTTGCTTTCGACTTATGGTCGATTTTAGCAATTTCGGGAGTTTCGCGATTCTTGGTCTATTTTGACGATGTGTCGTGTTTGTGTGTGGTGTGTGCGCCGTATGTGTGTGTAGTGTTGTGTGTTGGTGTGTGTGTGTGTGTGTGTGTGTGTGTGTGTCGTGTGTGTGTATGTGTGTGTGTGTGTGTGTATGTGTGTGTGTGTGTGGTGTGTTGTGTGTTTGGTAGTCACCTATTTGTGCTCACCTATTTTGGTGTTGCTGGGGTCGAATCTTAGTTCCTGGGCCCCGCCTCTTCACCGCGTTGCTACTGGGCCCTCTCTTCCCGTGCTGCCATGAGCGCGTTTCATCAAACCTCGTCTTTAAATCTGTTGGGTTGGTTCCTTGCCTACACTACGTCATTTCTTGGCTATTCCACTGGTTCCGCTACCTTACTACTCTAATGACTGGAAGAAGTGAATAAGACTTCTAATATTCTCCTATGAATCATTTGTGTCTTTCAACTTCCAATCTCGTGGCATCTTGTTTCTGGGTGTCCCTCCCTGGAACATCTGTATTTGTCACATTGTCTATTTCCACGCAGTCAGTATTGTATATGTCGTTATCATGTCTCCCAGTGACCCTCTGTCCTCCAGTGGTCATCAGGGGCCGATTTCCTTAATCTTTCTTCATAGACATTCCCTTAGCTCTGGAACTATACCCTTGTTTGCTAAACCTTTGTACTTTCTCTAGTTTCTTGACGTGCTTTGATCAAGGTGACGGGTTCATACTGGGTGCATGGACTCCAGTATGGTCCTGACATACACGGTTTTTGTACAGTGTCTTGACAGTCTTACTAAGGTTATCGGAATGTCTGTTCTCTGGTTTGCCAGGCGCCATATGCTGCAGCAGTTCTGATTGAGTGTGTTCGGATACATGCTCGGAATAGGTTAAACTCTCCCAAGATCTTTTCTTGAGTGAGGTTTTTTTTGCAGTCTTTGGCCACCTAGCTATACTCTGTCTGTGGTCTTCTGTGCCTTCCCCTAATCTTCATGACTTTGCATTTTGGCAGGATTAATTCGAGACGCCATTTGCTGGACCAGGTGTCCAGTCTTGTTCCAGGGTTCTCTTTGAGTCCTGACTGGTCTCATCAGATTTTTATTCTCCTCATTAACTTAACATATCTTGCAAACAGGGAACTTCGTGAGCTGTGTTGTGTGTGTGTGTGGTGTGTGTGTGTATACATACATACATTTATATATATATATTATATATATATATATTTATATATATATATTTATATGTTTTTTATTATTTCACACGGCCGATTCCACAAGGAAGGGTGGACCTCGAAAATGAAATCACTTTTCACATCATTCACTCCATCACTGTCTTGCATGTAGGTGTGCTTTACAATACAGTTTTTAAACTGCACATTAAAACCCCTCCTTTAGAGTGCAGGACTGGTACTTCCATCTCCAGACTCAAGTCGGGGGCCTGCCGTACAGGTTTCCCTGAATCCTTCTAAAAGTTACTTTGCTCACACTCCAATAAAATATATAACAGACGTCAAGTATTAAAAAACCATTGTCTCCTTCAATCTATCTAACACGCTCACGCATGCCTGCTGGACGTCATGCCCTCGCCACACCAAAACCTCCTTTACCCCCTCCCTCCAACATTCCTAGGCCGAACCTACCCCGCCTTCTTCCACTGTACAGACTGATCACTCTTGAAGTCATTCTGTTTCGCTCCATTTCTCTACATGTTCCGAACCACTCAACAAACCTTTCAGCCCTCCTGGACAACGTTTTGGTAATCCCGCGCACTCCTCCTAACTTCCAAACTACGATTTCTCTGCATTATATTCACACCACACATTGCCCTCGCAGACATGACATCTCCCTGCCTCCAGCTTCTCCTCGATGCAACATTCTTCACCCACGCTTCACACCCATATAAGAGCGTTTTTGGGTTAAAACTATACTCTCATTACATTCCTCTTTGCCCAGATAGGACTAATGTTCTTTGTCTCCACAGACTCTAAGTGCACCATCACTCTTTTTACCTCATTCAATTCTAGGATTTCACCTCTCCATATTTCATAGGCGAACCATCCGCCTGACACGGGTCCACTCCAAATATCTGATTACGTTCACCTCTCCATACGCTCTCCCTCCAATCTGATATTCAATCTTTCATCAACTAATCTTTTTGTTATCCTCATAACCTTACTCTTTCTGTATTCACGCTTTTATTTTCTCTCTTTTGCACACACCTACTCAAAATTCGCATATATTTATATATTTTATATTTATATTATATATATTATATATATATATATGGATAGATAGAAGATAGATTATTCAATTACTCACGACCATTAGGCTCTCTCGTACTTGCAATCAACGATCATCAGGGAGCTTCCAATATTTGCAGGAATGAGCATATCTTTGATTCTGATTGGTAGCTAGAGTCACTGTGGAACCTGGGGAAGCTCTGTACTGTGATTGGTGGATCCGGTGTTAGTAGGCGTGTTGTTGACAGTGTCCTCGTTTAGTGTTGGCACCGGTCACTTTATGAACAACTCGCTTTAGGGTCACTAACGAGGGTTACGTTTCGGGGTCTGTCATTTTACAGTTGAGGTGGTGTGGGGGCGAACAGTACTTGTTGAGAAGCCACTGTTACTAGCATTAAGTAGGGACCTGGGTGATAGGTGATGGTGGGAGGAAACTTTCTATATAGTGTGTCCTTTGTTGTGAGCTATGGTCTGTGTATAAGTTGTGCCATGTAGATATAACATTATTTATTAATATTCTTATATATTATTATTATATTATTATTATTATTTATTATTACTTATTATTATTATTTTATGATTGTTACTTATTATGATTATTATTATTAATTTTATTTATTTATTATTATTATTTTTTTTATTATTATTTATTATTTTTGTAGGAGTAGTAGTAGTAGCAGTAGTATGGAGCAGTGAGTTGTATTAGTAGTAGCAGTAGTTGTAGCAAGTTTCGTTGTGGTTGCTAGGCAGTAGTAGTAGAAGTAGAGTAGTAGTAGTATGCAGTAGTAGTAGCAGTAGTGTAGTAGTAGTAGTAAGTATGAGTAGTAAGCAGTAGGTACAAGTAGTAGTAGTATTGAGTAGTAGTAGTAGTAGCAGCAGTAGTAGATCAGTAGCGTAAGCATGTAGTATGTAGTAGTATTAGCAGAGTAGTAGTAGTAGTAGTAGTAGAAGTTGGAGTAGTAGTAGTAGTAGCAGCAGTAGTAGTAGTAGTAGTTTGCAGTAGTTAGTAGTATAGCTAGTAGTAGCAAATTAGTAGTGTTGTAGTAGTTAGTAGTAGTAGTGTCGGCAGCAGATAGTAGTAGTAAAGTCGAGTAGCAGTAGTAGTAGTAGTAGTAGTAGACAGTAGTAGCCAGTAGTAGTAGTAGTAGTAGTAGCAGTAAGTAGTAGCAGTAGTAGTAGTAGTAGTAGTTGTGCAGTTGTAGTAGTAGTAGTTGTAGCAGGTTGTAGTAGGCAGTAGAGTAGTAGTTGTAGTAGCCTGTAGTAGTTGGCAGCAGTAGTTGTAGCAGTAGTAGTATGTAGTAGTAGTAGCAGTATTAGCAGTAGTTGTAGTTGGTAGTAGTAGTAGTAGTAGCAGTATAGTAGCAGTAGTTGTAGTGTTAGCGCAGTAGTAGTTGTAGTAGTAGTAGCAGTAGTAGTAGTAGTTGTAGTAGTAGTAGTAGCCAGTAGTAGTAGCAGTAGTATAGTAGTAGTAGTAGCAGCAGTAGTGTAGCAGAGTAGTAGTAGTTAGTAGTAGTAGTAGCCAGTAGTAGTAGCTGTGTAAGTGCGTAGTAGTAGTTGTAGTTGATTAAGTAGCAAGTAGTTAGTAGCAGTAGTAGTAGTAGTAGTAGCATTAGTAGTAGCAGTAATCAGTTGTTAGTAGTTAGTAGCTCTTGTTAGATAGTAGTGTATTGTAGACTGTAAGATAGTAAAGTAAGTAGTAGTAGCAGTAGTATTGCATGTAGTTGTAGCAGTAGTAGTAGCAGTAGTAGTAGTAGTAGTAGTAGGTAGCAGTAGTAGTAGTAGTAGTAGTTGCAGAAGTAAGTAGTTGCTAGTAGTAGTAAGTAGGTAGTAGTAGCAGTAGTAGGTTGTAGTAGTTGTAGCAGTAGTAGTAGTAGTTAGTAGTTGGCAGTTAGTAGTAGTCAGTAGTAGTAGCCATTAGTAGTAGTTTGTTAGTAGTAGCTAAGTATAGTTAAGTGGTAGTAGTAGTAGTTTATGGCAAGTTTAGTAGTACGTAGTAGCAGTAGTAGAGTAGTAGTAGGCCAGTAGTAGTGTAGTAGTGAGTAGTAGTAGTAGATAGTAGTAGCAGTAGTTTAGTAGTAGTGAGTAGCGGTTGTAGTAGTAGTTAGTAGCAGTAGGAGTAGTAGTAGTATTTTTGCAGTAGTGTGTAGCAGTAGTGTAGTGTTTTTGTGAGGGAGCGCAGTAGTAGTGTATTTGTAGTAGTAGTAGTAGTAGTAGAGGTAGTAGTAGCTTTGTATTTGTAGTAGTATAGCAGTGGGTTTTTGTGTTTGTAGTTGAGTAGTGGGTTAGTATATTAGTAGTAGTAGTAGTATTTAGTAGTATTAGTAGCAGTAGTAGTGGGTAGAAAGTAGTAGTAGTAGAGTAGTAGCAGTATTAGTGTAGTAGTAGTAGTAGCAGAGTAGTAGTAGCAGTGTAGTAGTAGTAGTAGTAGCAGTGTAGTAGTAGTAGTAGTAGTATTTGCAGTAGTAGTAGTAGTATTAGTAGTAGTGTAGTCTTTGTCCATGCATCTGTTGCTATCAGCAACGGATTGTTGCAACATTCCGTTAATATATTTACTATATATTATATATGTATATTTTTTATATTATAAAATTTTATATATATATTATATTATATATATTATATATATATTATATATATTTTATTTATATATATATTTTATAATTATATTTATATATATAAAATATATATTTATATATATATATATATATATATATATATATATATATATTATATATATTAAATTATTATAAATATTGCAAAAAAAAACCACTCAAAGTAAGAAAATTCCAAGCGCTTTCGTGACTACTCACATTATCAAGGAACTATGAAAGTAAAGCATCCAAGGAAGCTATATAAGGGGTCTGGCCAGCACCTCACTATCAGATCCCACAAGGGTTTAAACACCTGAGCGCGCCGACCAACTTGGACAGGCCCTTTGCACAACTCACCCACAAACTATTTCCCCAAGAAAATTTAAAAATTATTTGTCCAGTGTATTATTTAAATTCTTCCCAAATTCTATTAATTATAAATTGGATCTAATTTATTATAAACCAAAGGAAAATATTCATATTATTGTAAAAAACTGCTTTTTATGAAACAAGATTAATTATATTCTGTCCACCATGGACTTGCTTGATACTACTTTCTCAAACTTTTTGAAAATCAATTGGATGGTTAAAATCTCTTACATGAATAAATAGAGCATTGGAATTTTGTCCAGTTCTAATGCTATATTTATGTTGTTTTAATCTTAGTTCGAGATTTTTACCAGTTTGACCGTAATAAACTTTATCGCAAATTTTACAAGGAATCTTATAGACACATCCATCAGCATTTTTGGGGGGAATTCTTTATCAAAAGTTTTTTTATGTATATATTATATATATATATATTATATATTTTATATATATATATATATTTTATATATATATATATATATTTATATATATATATATATATATTATATTATACATCAGCCCACCCGGCAAGTGAATACACGTGTAACAAATACTTCAGTATTTACCCAAGAGCTGGAGTCTGACATAACTGAGTTAAGTTGTCATGGTCGTCAGGAAACACAGGAACACACAGCAGTATTTTCCTTCAGCAGTCAACCAGGACAACCCTGAGCACCAGGACAACCCTGAGCACCAGGACAACCCTGAGCACCAGGACAACCCTGAGCACCAGGACAACCCTGAGCACCAGGACAACCTGAGCCCAGGACAACCTGAGGGACCCGGACAACCCTGAGCACCAGGACAACCCTGTGCACCAGGACAACCCTGTGCACCAGGACAACCCTGAGCACCAGGACAACCCTGAGCACCAGGACAACCCTGAGCACCAGGACAACCCTGAGCACCAGGACAACCCTGTGCACCAGGACAACCCTGAGCCCAGGACAACCTGAGCACCAGGACAACCTGAGCACCAGGACAACCCCGAGCACCAGGACAACCCTGTGCACCAGGACAACCCTGAGCACCCGGACAACTTTAGCACCAGGACAACCTGGCACCAGGACAACCCTGAGCACCAGGACAACCCTGAGCACCGGACAACCCTGAGCAACAGGAAAACCCTGTGCACCAGGAAACCTGTGCACCCGGACAACCTGAGCCAGGACAACCTGAGCACCAGGACAACCCTGGCACCAGGACAACCCTGAGCACCAGGACAACCCTGAGCACCAGGACAACCTGTGCCCAGGACAACCTGTGCACAGGACAACCCTGAAAACCAGGACAACCCTGAGCACCAGGACAACCCTGAGCACCAGGCAACCCTGAGCACCAGGACAAACCCTGTGCACCAGGACAACCCTGAGCACCAGGACAACCGAGCACCAGGACAAACCTGAGCAAACCCGGACAACCTGAGCACCAAGGAAAAACCCTGTGCACCAGGACAACCCTGAGCACCCGGACAAAACCCCCAGCACCAGGACACCCTGAGCCCCCAGGACAAAACCCTGAGCACCAGGACAACCCCGTGCACCAGGACAACCTGAGACCAGGACAACCCTGAGCACCCGGACAACCCTGAGCACAGGAAAACCCTGAGCACCAGGACAACCTGACGCACCAGGACAACACTGTGCACCAGGACAACCCTGAGAACGGACATCCCTGAGGCAACCCAGGACAACACTGGCAAACGGCACAACCCTGAGCACCAGGGAACACTGGTGCCCTGTACAACCCTGTGCACCAGGACAACCCTGAGCAACAGGAAAACCTGAGCACCAGGAAGGACATACCTGAGCACCAGGACAACCCTGAGCACAAGGGAAACCTGTAGCACAAGGGACAAACCCTGAGCACAGGACATACTGAGCACCAGGACAACCCTCGAGCTCAAGGTCAACCCTGAGCACCAGGACAACCCTGAGCACCAGGACAACCCTGAGCACCAGGACAACCCTGAGCACCAGGACAACCCTGAGCACCAGGACAACCCTGAGCAAAGCGGACATCCTGAAGCACAGGACAACATGAGCGACAGGAAATACCTGAGCACCAGGACATTTATTATCATTACTCTAAAATCCCAGTAATTAGGCATTTTCTCCCCTCTTGGTTTGGTGAATTTATTATAGGAATTAGGGACTGTTTAAGCCTATATTATTTAGGCCTAGGAGATGTAAGGTAGTGATTGTGTGACTGAAACCACTTACTTGAAACCCAGTTCTGTTACTGTGACTGGTCTCCTGTTGCTTGTCTACTGTTGTTGATGTGATGTTGGTCTTCTGTTGATCTCCTTTCGCTGGTCTTCTGTTGGATGGGGTGTGTGTGTTGTTGGAGTCACAGTTGTTGGACTTGGTGTTCTTCCTAGAGTTGTTGGGTCTCACGTTGCCGTTGAACTCCTGTTGTTCTTGTTCTCCTGTTGTCGCTGGGTCTAATAATTCCCGTTTTCTTCTATTGTACTCTATATTATCACTGCATCTGTTTTATTACCTTCACTTTTAAATTCCAAGGAAGCCTTCAGCGCCTTAGGTTTACTTCTAACAGAGGGTAAAATGGCAAGTAAATATATCTATATATATATATATATATAATATTTATATATATAAATATTTATATATATATATATATTAATTGTTATATATATATATATATATATACTGGTGGAGAGGAGTTAATCTATTCCATGTACTCTGTGGTTGTTAGGTAGGTGATGCTGTGTCTGGTTGGTATAGTTTGAGTTGGCGTTTAAGAATAAACTTCCATGTGCTGGCGACTTCACCATTCCCTATGGTTCCTGTTCAAGAAAATATGTAGGCGAAACAGGCAGAGATTCTTGCGGTCCACCTGATACGAGCGTGACAACGCCTAGCAACGGAGATACCTTAAGTTACTACTGTGTCCTCCCACAGGGGTACGCCTGTGTCTCCACAGGGACTCCACGTTAAGTTACGCCTGTTGTCCTTCCACAGGGACTCACGTTAAGTAGCATGTGTCCCTCACAGGGACTCCTAGTTAATGGTAGCCTGTGCCCTCCTCTGGGGAGGACCACCACATTTTGGTACGCCTGTGTTATATTAGGGACTCCTCGTTAGGTAGCCTGTGTCCTCCAACAGGGAATACACGTTAGGGTACGCCTCTGTACACCTCAGGGAATCAACGTTAAGGTTACGCCTGGGTCCTCAACCAGGGGACTCCACGTTAAGGTTCGCCTCTGTCCACACACAAGGGTCTCCACGTTATGTTAGCCTGTGTCCTCCCACAGGGATCCACGTTCTAGGTACGCTGTGTCCCACAGGGATCCTCGTTAAGGTAAGCATGTGTCCTCCTAAGGGGACTCCACGTTAAGGTACGCCTGTTGTCCTCCAAGGGACTCCTCGTTAAGGTGACGGGCCTGTGTCATCCACAGGGACTCAACGTTTTGGTACGACTGTGTCACCATCCACAGGACTCCCGTTAAGGTTCGCCTGGCTGTCCTCCTCAGGGACTCCACGTTAAGGTACGCATGTGGCCTACACAGGGACATCGACACGTTATGGTTCGCCTGTGTCCTCTCAGTGCGCTCAACTTAGGTAAGCTGTGTTCCTCTCAGGGGGAATCCACGTTTTTAGGACGCCTGCTGTCCTCCAAAGGGGGAAACTCCACGTTAAGGCTACGCCTCTGTCCACCACCAGGACTCCACGGGATTATTGTTACGCTGTGTTCCTCCTCAGGGGACATCCCACGTTTAAGTAACGCCTGTGTCCTCCACAGGGACTCCCTCGTTTAGGTACGCCTGTCGTTCCTCATGGCGCGTCTCCTCGTGTTAGGTACGCTGTGTCATACAATGGGACTCCAAGTTATGTTACGCCTGATGTCTCCATGGGGAACTCCTCGTTAGGTAACGCAATGTGTCATCCACTGGGAATCCTCCACTGTTTAGGTGTGATCCTGTGTTTCTACACAGGGGACTCCTCGTTAAGGTACGCCTGTGTCATCCACTGGGACTCAAGTTATGGTTAGCCTTGTGTCCTCCCACAGGGTACTCAACGTTAAGGTAGCCCTGTTGTCATCCACAGGGGAAACTTCCAAGTTATGGTACGAATGTGTACCTCCCACAGGGACTCCCGATAAAGCGTACGCCTCTGTCCACTCAGGGATCTCCACGTTATAGTTAGCCAGTGCCTCACTGGGACTCCACGTTTTAAGGTACGCCTGTTGTCCTTCCCCCAAACGGGACTACCTCGTTTTTTGTTACGATGTGTCTCCACTGGGGTCTCCACGTTGAAAGGTTCGACCTGTGTCTCCACAGGGACTCACCGTTATGTTACGCTTTGTGTCATCAACTACAGGACTTCAAACGTTTAAAGGGTTACGCCTGTGGTCCTCCACAGGGATGCCACGTTAAGGTACGCCTGTGTCCTCCACATGGGACTCTCCACCGTTAAGGTACGGCCTGTGTATGCCATTTGTCATCCCACAGGGATCTCACGTTTAAGGTATACGCCTGTGATCCTACAAAAGGGGACCCACGTTAAGGTACGCCTCTGGCCACCACGGGACTCACGTTAAGTTACGCCATGTGTCAACTCTACACTGGCGTCTCCACGTGTAAGGTACGCCCTGTGTCCTACACTGGGACTCCACCAGTTAAGTCTCGTACGCCGTGTTCTCCACAGGGATTCCACGTTAAAGGTACGCCTGTGTCCTCCACAGGGGGACTCCACGGTTAGGTGCTGATGCCTCCACAGGGACTTCCACGTTAAGGTACGCCTGTGTACATAACACCAGGCGTGAATCCACCGTTAAAGGTACGCACTCTGTACATCCCCAGTGGATCTACCACGTTATGTTAAGCCTGTGTCCTACACCTTGGATCATAGTTAAGGTATCGCCTGTGTCTCCACTGGGGACATCCAACGTTAAGGTTCGCCTGTGTTCTCCACAGGGACTTCCACCGTTTATGGTCGCCTGTGTCCCCAACAGGGGAATCCCACGTTAAGGTACGCCTGTGTCTCCACCGGACTCCGAAAGGACAGTTGTGATTTGTTGTTGAGGCTCAACTCTCGTCCCTCTCGAACAAGATAGACTCGACGATATCTAGAAGCCCCGGTAATCTCTCGTCACGAACCCATAGATCTTTTCCACTGGAAGGCTACGAAGGCTGCTAAAACTTATCATTCATGTTACATCAAACATGACACATCACCACCTGATCAAACAGTGAGGGGGGGTCCTGGTTTCACTGAACGGGCCGCGGGGGCTTTGACCCCCGTAACTCCTCTCCAGGTTTAAACTCCAGTGTTAACCACCCACTAACTATCACAGGTGTCACATCATCACCCACTGTCAAACTGTCCTCAACCCAACATGTCATTCTTCAGGTCACTATGTGTCACTCACACCTCACTCTACGCCTATGTATACTGTCTATTAACCTCTGTATGTTAGAAGTGATCAAGGTTTCAAGACCGAAACGTTTTCTAATAAATATGTGCTAGTGTTTACTCAGGTGTTCTTCAAATGCAATATATGGGCAGCTGTTACCAAGGTTAATACCATCAGTAAGGACACTCAGGTGTTGTACATGTGTCTTATTCATCAATAAAGACACCAGGTGTTTGTACATGTGTTTATTCATCAATAAAGACACACAGGTGTTGTACCATGTGTTCTTATTCATCAATTAAGGACCACCAGGTGTTGTACTGTGTCTTATTTCATCTATAAAACACCCAGGTGTTGTACATGTGTCTTATTCATCAATAAAGACACTCAGGTGTTGTACATGTGTCTTATTCATCAATAAAGACACCCAGGTGTTGTACATGTGTCTTATTCATCAATAAAGACACCCAGGTGTTGTACATGTGTTCTTATTCATCAATAAAGACACCAGGTGTTGTACATGTGTCTTATTCATCAATAAAGACACCCAGGTGTGTACATGTGTCTTATTCATCAATAAAGACACCCAGGTGTTGTACATGTGTCTTATTCATCAATAAAGACACTCAGGTGTTGTACATGTGTCTTATTCATCAATAAGACACCCAGTGTTGTACATGTGTCTTATTCATCAATAAGACACCCTAGGTGTTGTACATGTGTCTTATTCATCAATAAAGACACCCAGGTGTTGTACATGTGTCTTATTCATTCAATAAAGACACCCTAGGGTTGTACATGTGTCTTATTCATCAATAAAGACCCCCTAGGTGTTGTACATGTGTCTTATTCATCAATAAAGACACCCAGGTGTTGTACATGTGTCTTATTCATCAATAAAGACACCCGGGTGTTGTACATGTGTCTTATTCCTCAATAAAGACCCCCGGGTTTTGTACAGGGTGTCTTTTTCCCCTCAATAAAGACACCGGGTTTTTTACTTGTTCTTATTCATCAATAAAGCCCCAGGGTTTTACAGTGTCTTATTCATCAAAAAAGAAAACCCGGGGGTTGTACATGTTTTATTCTAAATATAGAAACCAGGTGTTGGGTTACTTGTCAATTCACAAAAAAGGGACCCCTTAGGTGTTGTACTTTGTGTCTTATTAATCAAAAAGACCCCCAGGTGTTTTTTACATGTGTCTTATTCATAAATTTTAAAGACCCCCAAGGTGTTGTACATGTGTTTTTATTCATCAATAAAGAAAACCCGGGGTTTTTGTACAGGGGTGTCTTATTCACCCAATAAAAGAAAAACCCAAAGGTGTTGTACATGTGTCTTTTTCATCAATAAAGACCCCCGGGGTTTGTACAGTGTCTTTATTCATCAATAAAGAACACCTAGGTGTTGTAAAATGGGTTTTTCCCTTTTACATTTTCATTAAACAAATCAACATTTCGCCCCCTCCCCACAAAACACGGGCAAAAACACTTGGTTTACATTCTCTATCAATAAAACAAAAGGTATCAGCGTGTATCTTCCTCTTTTAAAACACAGAAACTGAATTTCCCTTCCCATTAAAAAATTGCGGGGCCACTTTTAGTGCTGGCAGGCCAGCCCAGGGGTTTTTACCCGGGCAGTTAGGTAACCCCAGTAACCTGACGGTCGTTATATGTGTGTGGTTGTTATACTGTTTTCTTTTGAACACCACTGGGG
>NC_069494.1:15021022-15031022 GCF_026875155.1 Cherax quadricarinatus
GTTTCACTCTGTGTAGAGCTTTATCAAGTCATGTTACACTCTGTGTAGAGCTTTATCAATTTATGTTTCACTCTGTGTAGAGCTTTATCAAGTCATGTTTCACTCTGTGTAGAGCTTTATCAAGTCATGTTTCACTCTGTGTAGAGCTTTATCAAGTCATGTTTCACTCTGTGTAGAGCTTTATCAAGTCATGTTTCACTCTGTGTAGAGCTTTATCAAGTCATGTTTCACTCTGTGTAGAGCTTTATCAAGTCATGTTTCACTCTGTGCAGAGCTTTATCAAGTCATGTTTCACTCTGTGTAGAGCTTTATCAAGTCATGAATGGGCCAGTAGGCCTACAGTAGTGCTACCATTCATTTGAAGACCTGGATAGTAAAGACCAGTAGGCCTACTGTAGTGTGCTACCATTCATTTCAAGACCTGGATAATAAGGACCAGTAGGGCTACTGTAGTGTGCTACTGTTCATTTGGGGACCTGGATAGTAAAGACCAGTAGGCCTACTGTAGTGTGCTACTGTTCATTTGGGGACCTGGATAGTAAAGACCAGTAGGCCTACTGTAGTGTGCTAACATTCTTATATTCTTAAAAGCACCCTCTACACCACCAGTCAAGAATACTTTAATACCTAAAATACTGACTAATGTAAACTACCAGTGTATATACACTGAGATATACACCTCTCAGTGTATATACACTGAGATATACACCTCTCAGTGTATATACACTGAGATATACACCTCTCAGTGTATATACACTGAGATATACACCTCTCAGTGTATATACACTGAGATATACACCTCTCAGTGTATATACACTGAGATATACACCTCTCAGTGTATATACACTGAGATATATACCTCTCAGTGTATATACACTGAGATATACACCTCTCAGTCTATATACACTGAGATATACATCTCTCAGTGTATATACACTGAGATATACACCTCTCAGTCTATATACACTGAGATATACACCTCTCAGTGTATATACACTGAGATATACACTTCTCAGTCTATATACACTGAGATATACACCTCTCAGTCTATATACACTGAGATATACACCTCTCAGTCTATATACACTGAGATATACACCTCTCAGTGTATATACACTGAGATATACACTTCTCAGTCTATATACACTGAGATATACACCTCTCAGTCTATGTACACTGAGATATACACCTCTCAGTCTATATACATTGAGATATACACCTCTCAGTGTATATACACTGAGATGTACACCTCTCAGTCTATATACACTGAGATATACACCTCTCAGTCTATATACACTGAGATATACATCTCTCAGTGTATATACACTGAGATATACACCTCTCATTCTATATACATTGAGATATACACCTCTCAGTGTATATACATTGAGATATACACCTCTCAGTGTATATACACTGCCATATACAGCTTTCACTGTATATACACTGACATATACACCACTCAGTCTATATACACTGAGATATACACATCTCAGTGTATATACACTGACATATACAGCTTTCACTGTATATACACTGACATATACACCTCTCAGTGTATATACACTGAGATATACACCTCTCAGTGTATATACACTGAGATATACACCTCTCAGTGTATATACACTGAGATATACACCTCTCAGTGTATATACACTGACATATACAGCTTTCACTGTATATACACTGACATATACACCTCTCAGTGTATATACACTGAGATATACACCTGTCAGTGTATATACACTGAGGTATACACCTCTCAGTGTATATACACTGAGATATACACCTCTCAGTGTATATACACTAAGATATACACCTCTAAGTGTATATACACTGAGATATACACTTCTCAGTGTATATACACTGAGATATACACCTCTCAGTGTATATACCACTGAGATATACACCTCTCAGTGTATATACACTGAGATATACACCTCTCAGTGTATATACACTGAGATTTTACACCTCTCAGTGTACATACACGAGATATACACCTCTCAGTGTATATACACTGAGATATACACCTCTCAGTGTATATACACTGAGATATACACCTCTCAGTGTATATACACTGAGATATACACCTCTCAGTGTATATACACCGAGATATACACCTCTCAGTGTATATACACTGAGATATACACCTCTCAGTGTATATACACTGAGATATACACCTCTCAGTGTATATACACTGAGATATACACCTCTCAGTGTATATACACTGAGATATACACCTCTCAGAGTATATACACTGAGATATACACCTCTCAGTGTATATACACTGAGATATACACCTCTCAGTCTATATACACTGAGATATACACCTCTCAGTCTATATACACTGAGATATACACCTCTCAGTGTATATACACTGAGATATACACCTCTCAGTGTATATACACTGAGATATACACCTCTCAGTGTATATACACTGAGATATACACCTCTCAGAGTATATACACTGAGATATACACCTCTCAGTGTATATACACTGAGATATACACCTCTCAGTGTATATAAACTGAGATATACACCTCTCAGTGTATATACACTGAGATATACACCTCTCAGTGTATATACACTGAGATATACACCTCTCAGAGTATATACACTGAGATATACACCTCTCAGTGTATATACACTGAGATATACACCTCTCAGTGTATATACACTGAGATATACACCTCTCAGTGTATATACACTGAGATATACACCTCTCAGTGTATATACACTGAGATATACACCTCTCAGTGTATATACACTGAGATATACACCTCTCAGTGTATATACACTGAGATATACACCTCTCAGTGTATATACACTGAGATATACACCTCTCAGAGTATATACACTGAGATATACACCTCTCAGTGTATATACACTGAGATATACCCCTCTCAGTGTATATACACTGAGATATACACCTCTCAGTGTATATACACTGAGATATACACCTCTCAGTGTATATACACTGAGATATACTACACCTCTCAGTGTATATACACTGAGATATACACCTCTCAGTGTATATACACTGAGATATACACCTCTCAGTGTATATACACTGAGATATACACCTCTCAGTGTTTATACACTGAGATATACACCTCTCAGTGTATATACACTGAGATATACACCTCTCAGAGTATATACACTGAGATATACACCTCTCAGTGTATATACACTGAGATATACACCTCTCAGTGTATATACACTGAGATATACACCTCTCAGTGTATATACACTGAGATATACACCTCTCAGTGTATATACACTGAGATATACACCTCTCAGAGTATATACACTGAGATATACACCTCTCAGTGTATATACACTGAGATATACACCTCTCAGTGTATATACACTGAGATATACACCTCTCAGTGTATATATACTGATATATACACCTCTCAGTGTATATACACTGAGATATACACCTCTCAGTGTGTATACACTGAGATATACACCTCTCAGTGTATATACACTGAGATATACACCTCTCAGTGTATATACACTGAGATATACACCTCTCAGAGTATATACACTGAGATATACACCTCTCAGTGTATATACACTGAGATATACACCTCTCAGTGTATATACACTGAAAGTATTCTGAATTAAATACTCAGTAATTCGTTGAAAAAAGCGTTTCTAACATACTGTACAAAGACAACCTGTGTTCTGTACCCTGTATCCTGTATCCTGTACCCTGTACCCTGTATTTTGTACCCTGTATCGTGTACCCTGTACCCTGTATCCTGCACCCTGTATCCTGTACACTGAACCCTGTATCCTCTATCCTGTACCCTGCATCCTGTATCATGTACCCTGTACCCTGTATCCTGTACCTTGTATCCTGTATCCTGTACCCTGTACTCTGTATCCTGAACTCTGTATCCTGTATCCTGTACCCTGTGTCCTGTACCCTGTACCCTGTATCCTGCATCCTGCATCCTGTAACTTGTACCCTGCACATTGTACCCTCTACCCCGCATCCTGTATCCTCTACCCTGTATCCTGTATCCTGCACCCTGTATCCTGTACCCTGTATCTTGTACCCTGCATCTTGTACCCTATGCATCGCATCCTGCATCCTGTTCAATGTATCCTGTATCCTGTACCCTCTGTCCCGTATCTTGTACCATGCATCCTGTACCCCGTATCCTGTATCCTGTACCGTGTATCCCGTATCCTGTATCCTGTACCGTGTATCCCGTATCCTGTATCCTGTTCCGTGTATCCCGTATCCTGTATCCTGTACCGTGTATCCTGTATCCTGTATCCTGTACCGTGTATCCCGTATCCTGTATGTTGTACCGTGTATCCCGTATCCTGTATGTTGTACCGTGTATCCCGTATCCTGTATCCTGTACCGTGTATTCCGTGTCCTGTATCCTTTACCCTGCATTCTCTACCCTGTATCCTGTACCTGTACCCTGTATCCTGTATCCTGTATCCTGTATCCTGTACCCTGCATCCTGTATCCTGTACCCTGCATCCTGCATCCTGTACCCTGCATCCTGTATCCTGTACCCTGCATCCTGTATCCTGTACCCTGCATCCTGCTATCCTGTACCGCACTGCATCCTGTCCTGCTCCGTATCCTGTACCCTGCATCCTGCATCCTGTACTCATCTGTATTCTGTACCCTGCATCCTGCATCCTGTACCCGCATCCTGCATCCTGTACCCTGCATCCTGTATCCTGTACCCTGCATCCTGCATCCTGTACCCTGCATCCTGTATCCTGTACCCTGCATCCTGTATCCTGTACCCTGCATCCTGTATCCTGTACCGCATCTGCATCCTGTACCTGCATCTGTATCCTGTACCTGCATCCTGTATCCTGTACCCTGCATCCTGTATCCTGTACCCTGCATCCTGTATCCTGTACCCTGCATCCTGTATCCTGTACCCTGCATCCTGTATCCTGTACCCTGCATCCTGTATCCTGTACCCTGCATCCTGTATCCTGTACCCTGCATCCTGTATCCTGTACCCTGCATCCTGTATCCTGTACCCTGCATCCTGTATCCTGTACCCTGCATCCTGTATCCTGTACCCTGCATCCTGTATCCTGTACCTGCACTGCATCTGTACCTGATCCTGTACTGTACCCTGCATCCTGTATCCTGTACCCTGCATCCTGTATCCTGTACCCTGCATCCTGTATCCTGTACCCTGCATCCTGTATCCTGTACCCTGCATCCTGTATCCTGTACCCTGCATCCTGTATCCTGTACCCTGCATCCTGTATCCTGTATCCTGTACCCTGCATCCTGTATCCTGTACCCTGCATCCTGTATCCTGTACCCTGCATCCTGTATCCTGTACCCTGCATCCTGTATCCTGTACTGATCCTGTATCCTGCATCCTGTACCTGCTCCTGTACCTGTACCCTGCATCCTGTATCCTGTACCCTGCATCCTGCATCCTGTACCCTGCATCCTGTATCCTGTACCCTGCATCCTGTATCCTGTACCCTGCATCCTGCATCCTGTACCCTGCATCCTGCATCCTGTACCCTGCATCCTGTATCCTGTACCCTGCATCCTGCATCCTGTACCCTGCATGCTGTATTCTGTACCCTGCATCCTGCATCCTGTACCCTGCATCCTGCATCCTGTACCCTGCATCCTGTATCCTGTACCCTGCATCCTGCATCCTGTACCCTGCATTCTGTATCCTGTACCCTGCATCCTGCATCCTGTACCCTGCATCCTGTATCCTGTACCCTGCATCCTGCATCCTGTACCCTGCATCCTGTATCCTGTACCCTGCATCCTGTATCCTGTACCCTGCATCCTGTATCCTGTAGCCTGCATCCTGTATCCTGTACCCTGCATCCTGTATCCTGTAACCTGCATCCTGTATCCTGTACCCTGCATCCTGTATCCTGTACCCTGCATCCTGTATCCTGTACCCTGCATCCTGTATCCTGTACCCTGCATCCTGTATCCTGTACCCTGCATCCTGTATCCTGTACCCTGCATCCTGCATCCTGTACCCTGCATCCTGTATCCTGTACCCTGCATCCTGTATCCTGTACCCTGCATCCTGTATCCTGTACCCTGCATCCTGTATCCTGTACCCTGCATCCTGTATCCTGTACCCTGCATCCTGCATCCTGTACCCTGCATCCTGTATCCTGTACCCTGCATCCTGTATCCTGTACCCTGCATCCTGTATCCTGTACCCTGCATCCTGCATCCTGTACCCTGCATCCTGTATCCTGTACCCTGCATCCTGTATCCTGTACCCTGCATCCTGTATCCTGTACCCTGCATCCTGTATCCTGTACCCTGCATCCTGTATCCTGTACCCTGCATCCTGTATCCTGTACCCTGCATCCTGTATCCTGTACCCTGCATCCTGTATCCTGTACCCTGCATCCTGCATCCTGTACCCTGCATCCTGTATCCTGTACCCTGCATCCTGTATCCTGTACCCTGCATCCTGTATCCTGTACCCTGCATCCTGTATCCTGTACCCTGCATCCTGTATCCTGTATCCTGTACCCTGCATCCTGTATCCTGTACCCTGCATCCTGTATCCTGTACCCTGCATCCTGCATCCTGTACCCTGCATCCTGTATCCTGTACCCTGCATCCTGTATCCTGTACCCTGCATCCTGTATCCTGTACCCTGCATCCTGTATCCTGTACCCTGCATCCTGTATCCTGTACCCTGCATCCTGCATCCTGTACCCTGCATCCTGTATCCTGTACCCTGCATCCTGTATCCTGTACCCTGCATCCTGTATCCTGTACCCTGCATCCTGCATCCTGTACCCTGCATCCTGTATCCTGTACCCTGCATCCTGTATCCTGTACCCTGCATCCTGTATCCTGTACCCTGCATCCTGTATCCTGTACCCTGCATCCTGCATCCTGTACCCTGCATCCTGTATCCTGTACCCTGCATCCTGTATCCTGTACCCTGCATCCTGTATCCTGTACCCTGCATCCTGCATCCTGTACCCTGCATCCTGTATCCTGTACCCTGCATCCTGTATCCTGTACCCTGCATCCTGTATCCTGTACCCTGCATCCTGTATCCTGTAACCTGCATCCTGCATCCTGTACCCTGCATCCTGTATCCTGTACCCTGCATCCTGTATCCTTTACCCTGCATCCTGTATCCTGTACCCTGCATCCTGTATCCTGTACCCTGCATCCTGTATCCTGTACCCTGCATCCTGTATCCTGTACCCTGCATCCTGTATCCTGTACCCTGCATCCTGTATCCTGTACCCTGCATCCTGCATCCTGTACCCTGCATCCTGTATCCTGTACCCTGCATCCTGTATCCTGTACCCTGCATCCTGTATCTTGATCCAAAATCTGGTATTCGGCTCTACGTTTGATATGCAAATGACCTCTAAGACCATCTTTAAATACGATTTTTTAAACGAAATTTGTTCTCTGCTGCAGAATCTATTGAAAAATTATATATATATATATATATTATATATATATATATAATATATATATATATATATATATATATATATATATATAATATATATATATATATATATATATATATCTTTCTAATGTCTGTTTATCTCTGTCTCTCTTCATGCACCTCAGGAGAAAGCTGGGGTAGGTACTGAACCAGATCAATGTGTCAGATAGACCTGTGTCGTAAAGACCTTGGTGTTAGATAGGCCGGTGTCGTAAAGACCTTGGTGTTAGATAGGCCGGTGTCGTAAAGACCTTGGTGTTAGATAGGCCGGTGTCGTAAAGACCTTGGTGTTAGATAGGCCGGTGTCGTAAAGACCTTGGTGTTATATAGGCCGGTGTCGTAATGACCTTGGTGTTAGATAGGCCGGTGTCGTAAAGACCTTGGTGTTAGATAGGCCGGTGCCCAGCTGTCAGACACCCCAGCTATCAGACACCCCAGCTGTCAGACACCCCAGCTATAAGAGACCCCAGCTGTCAGACACCCCAGCTATCAGACACCCCAGCTGTCAGATACCCCAGCTATCAGACACCCCAACTGTCAGACACCCCAGCTATCAGACACCCCAACTGTCAGACACCCCAGCTATCAGACACACCAGCTGTCAGACACCCCAGCTATCAGACACCCCAACTGTCAGACACCCCAGCTATCAGACACCCCAACTGTCAGACACCCCAGCTATCAGACACCCCAGCTATCAGACACCCTAACTATCAGACACCCCAGCTATCAGACATCCCAGCTATCAGACATCATAGCTATCAGACACCCCAGCTATCAGACACCCCAGCTATCAGACACCCCCAAATATCAGACACCCCAGCTATCAGACACCCTAATTATCAGACACCCCAACTGTCAGACACCCCAGCTATCAGACATCCCAACTATCAGACACCCCAGCTGCCAGACACCCCAGTTATCAGACACCCCAACTATCAGACACCCTAACTATCAGACACCCCAGCTATCAGACATCCCAGCTATCAGACACCCCAGCTGCCAGACACCCCAGTTATCAGACACCCCAGCTATCAGACACCCTAACTATCAGACACCCCAGCTATCAGACATCCCAGCTATCAGACACCCCAGCTGCCAGACACCCCAGTTATCAGACACCCCAGCTATCAGACACCCTAACTATCAGACACCCCAGCTATCAGACATCCCAGCTATCAGACACCCCAGCTGCCAGACACCCCAGTTATCAGACACCCCAGCTATCAGACATCCCAACTATCAGACACCCCAGCTGCCAGACACCCCAGTTATCAGACACCCCAGCTATCAGACACCCTAACTATCAGACACCCCAGCTATCAGACATCCCAGCTATCAGACACCCCAGCTGCCAGACACCCCAGTTATCAGACACCCCAGCTATCAGACATCCCAACTATCAGACACCCCAGCTGCCAGACACCCCAGTTATCAGACACCCCAGCTATCAGACACCCTAACTATCAGACACACCAGCTATCAGACATCCCAGCTATCAGACATCATAGCTATCAGACACCCCAGCTGCCAGACACCCCAGTTATCAGACACCCCAGCTATCAGACACACCAGCTATCAGACACCCCAGCTGTCAGCCATCCGCATACCTAATATCTTAACCAAATTTCAGTAATTTGGGAACTCCCAAGAGTTTACAATGTATATATATACATAAGTAATGTATATTGTTATATATTTTTGACAGTTTCGATAAAATAAGCGAATTAATTCTTCTTTCACTGCTTCCTAGGATAAAAACATGGTGAGTATATATAATAAATATATATTATATATATATATATATATATATATATATAATATATATACATTTATATATATATATAATATATTATATATATATTGTATATATATATATAATATATATATATATATATATAATATATATATATATATATATATATATATATATATATATATATATATATATATATATATATATACATAATATGGTACAGAAGAATTTAAGAGATACATTGTTGATATAAAGGTGCATATACGGTACATGTTGTTACGTGTGTATCACCGATTATAAGGCGAAAATCTCATCCAGCTTCTCAGAGCTGGGGCGTGTGCCCAAAATGCAGCATGCATTACCCCTTTGAACAGCCGCACTGAGCCGCTGGCACAGAAAACTAGCTGCCCTGGGATCCCTAGTTACCCTGATGAGTCTTTTTCCCAGCTCCTTAAGGAACTTAGATGCACTCTTTCCCCATGAGCCAAGGGTCTCTGAGCCTATGGGAACAAACATATAATGATGGGAAAGTTCTCCATATTTTCTAGACTTTTGGGACTCCCTGAAGCTGGCAGCTGCCCCTCCTTCCTCCCTGGTGTATTGGAGATAGGTATCAGCCAAGATAGATGCACATGTGTAGTTCCACACCACCTGCTTCCCATCTGACCAGGCTTGAAGGTTGATACCATCTGGACGCTTCTGGCTGCCATCAGATCTGCATAGTTGGGGTGGCTCCCTTACTGCTGGGCATCCAGCTGTTGTGAGGCTC
>NC_069494.1:15036022-15053522 GCF_026875155.1 Cherax quadricarinatus
AGTGCCTCGTTTCTGTTTCCTTTCTTAAATATGGGGACTACATTAGCTGTCTTCCATTTCTCAGGTAGTTGCCCAGTTTCAAGGGATGTGTTGAAGATTGTGGTTAGAGGCACGCACGCATCTCTGCTCCTTCTAAGGACCCATGGGGAGATGTTGTCCGGTCCCATCGCCTTTGAGGTGTCAAGGTCACATAAGAGCTTCTTCACCTCCTCCTCAGTTGTTCGTATGTCATCCAAACTTGTTGGTATATTCCCCTCTTGATGTTCCCTTCTGTGCTGTCTTCCCACAGCCCTTCCTGTCTCTACTGTAAAAACTTCCTTAAATCTCCTGTTCAGCTCCTCACATACCTCTTGATCATTTCTTGTGAGTTCTCCACCTTCTGTCCTTAATCTGATCACCTGGTCTTTGACTGTAGTCTTCCTCCTGATGTGGCTATACAACAGTTTCGAGTCAGTCTTGATTCTCGATACTGTGTCATTTTCATACTGTCGCTGGGCCTCCCTCCTTACCTGTGCGTACTCATTCCTGGCTCTGCGACTGATCTCCCTATTTTCGTGTGTTCTCTGCCTTCTGTACTTTTTCCATTCTCTATTGCACTTTGTTTTTGCCTCCTTACACCGTCGGGTAAACCAGGGGCTCGTACTGGTCTTCCCGTTGTTACTGTTGCCCTTGGGAATAAACCTTTACACTGCCTCCTTGCATTTTGTTGTTACATATTCCATCATTTCATTTACTGGCTTTCCTGCCAGTTCTATGTCCCACTGGACCTCCCGCAGGAAGTTCTTCAACCCTACATAGTCCCCTCTTTTATAGTCAGGATTTTCCCAGCTTTTGCAGCTCTACTATGTATTCAAAGCACAGAACCACGTGGTCACTAGCTCCTAGGGGACTCTCATACTTGATGTCCTCAATGTCTAAGCTGCCCAGGGTGAACACAAGGTCCAATCTTGCTGGTTCATGCTCCCCTCTCACTCTGGTAGTGTCCTTAACATGTTGGTGCATGAGGTTTTCCAGCACCACGTCCAACATCCTGGCTCTCCATGTTTCGGGACCCCCATGTGGCTCCAGATTTTCCCAGTCAAACTCCCTGTGGTTGAAATCCCCCATAACCAGCAACTTTGCTCTGCTGGAGTGAGCTTTCTTGCCACCCGAGGGAAGTGTGTCCACCCTTGCTCTGGTTGCTCTCTTCATATTCCTCTCTTGGCCTCCTGCATTCTGTGGTGGATTATACATCACTGCAATGACCCTTTGTGTTCCCCAGATGAAGTGTACCTGCTATGTAGTCTCTTTCTCCCGTCTCATCTATGCCTTCCATTTTCTCGAATTTCCATCTGTTTTTTTACGAGCAAGCAACCCCACCTCCCCCCTGCCCCTTCTTTCTTTCCTCTTTATCTGGGATCCTGGTGGGAAGATTGCATCTGTTATTGTCTCCGTAATTTTTTTTGTAACTGCTAGATGGGGGACTTCTATTGTTTTCTTGCCATCCTCTGTTTATCGTTTAATCCCTCGCATTTGTGTCCAACCTTCAATTTCCCCGTTTAATACTGAACTGTGGTGCGGGGGTGGAAAAGAGGGTCGGGGTGTGATGGGTTGGGTTTTGGGTTTTTCAGTTGCCTTGGGGGTGTCGTGGCGAGCCTTCTGCGGGTTTTTCTGGGGGGTGCGTTTTGCCCTTTCCCCTTTTGATCCTGGTTATTTCTCTCTCCTTTTTCATTTCCCCCTTTTTCCCTTTTTCGTTTTTGAACTCTCTTTCATTGTCTTCCTTTCGTCCTGTTTTCGTCTCGGCCATTACACACTCCCGGAACCCCTGCTTCCTCTCGCCGTGTGTGTGGGGGTTTTTGTGTGTGTGTGTGGTGTGTGTGTGTGGGGGTGTGTGTTGTGTGTGTTGTGTGTTTTGTGTGTTTTGGGGTCTGGGTTGTGTGTGTGTGTGTGGTGTGTTTTGTTTTGGGGTGTTGTGTGTGTTGGGGTGGTGTGTTGTGTGTGTTGTGTGTGGTGTGTGTGTGTGTGTGTGTGTGTGTGTGTGTTGTGTGGTGTGTTGTCTGGGTGTGTGTTGGTGTGGTGGTGGTGTGGTGTGTGTGTGGTGTGTGTGTGTGTGTTTTGGGGGTGTGTGGTGTGTGTTGTGTGTGTGGTGTTTTTGTGTGTGTGTGCGGGGTGTGTGTGTGTTGTGGTGTGTGTGTGTTGTGTGTCTGGGTGTTTTGGGGGTTGTGTTGTGGGGTGTTTTGTGTGTGTTGTGTGTGTGTGTGTGGTGTGTGTGTTGTGTGGTGTGGGTTTGTCGTTTGTCTGTGTGTGGTGTGTGTGTTGGTGTGTGTGTGTGTGTGTGGGTGGTATGTGGTGGGTGTGTGTATGCGGGGTTGTTGGGGTTGTTTTTGTGTATGTGTGTGTGTGTGGTGTGTAGGGTGTGTTGTGTTTGTGATTTTGCGTGTTAGTGTTGTGTGTGTGGGGTGGGGTGTGTTGTGTGTGTCGTGGTTGTGTGTGTGTGTGTGTGTGTGGGTGTGGGGGTTGGTTGTTGTGTGTGGGTGTGTGGTGCGTGGTGTGTGTGTGTTTCTTTTTGTGTATGTTGTGCGGGTTGTGTATGTGTGTGTGTGTGTTGTTGTGTGTGTGTGTGTGTTGTGTGTGTGGTGTGTGTGTGTGTGTGTGTGTGTGTGTGTGTGTGTGAGAGCGTTTTTTGGCGTGTGTGTGGGGGGTTGTGTGGTTTGTGTTATGGTGTGTGGGTTGTATGGTGGTGTTGTGTGTGTTTTGAAAGTGTGTGCGTTGAGTGGTGTGTATCCACTATTTGTACTCACCTATTTGTGGTTCAGGGGTCGAGTCCTACTCCTGGCCCCGCCTTTTCCCCGGGTTGCTACTAGCCCCTCTCTCCCCCTCCAGGGCTTTAAAAACCCCGCTTAAAACGTGTATGGTTCCTCCCTCCACTAGTCATTTTCTGGCTATTCCACTGCCTTACAACTCTAATTGACTGAAGAAAATTCCTACTATCTCTCTGACTCATTTGTGTCCTTCAACTTCCAATTGTGGCCTCTTGTTTCGTGTCCCCTCCCTGGAACATCCGGGTCCTTTCCACCTTGTCTATTCCACGCAGTATTTTATATATCTTATCATGTCTCCCTGACCCTCCTGTCCTCCAGTGTCGTCAGGCCGATTTCCCTTAATCTTTCTTCATAGGAACATTCCCCTTAGCTCTGAACAAACCCCTTTTTGCAAACTTTGTACTTTCTCTAGTTTTTAAACGTGCTTTATCAAGTGCGGGTTCCAAACAGGGCTGCATACTCCAGTATGGGCCTTTGACATCACGGTTGTACATTTCTTGAATGATCCTTACTAGGTTTTCGGAATGCTTTTCTCAGGTTTGCCAGGCGCCCATATGCTGCAGGTTATCTGATTGATTGCTTCCGGAGAATGCTCGGTGTTATACTCACCCCAAGACCCTTTCTCCTTTAGTGAGGTTTGCAGTCTTTGGCCACCTAGCCTATACTCTGTCTTTTGGTCTTCTGTGCCCTTCCCCTATCTTCATGATTTGCTTTTGGGCAGTTAAATTTCGAGAAGTCATTGCTGGACCCAGTGCCCAGTCTGTCCAGTCTCTTTGAAGTCCCTGCCGGTCCTCATCGATTTAATTTTCTCCTCATTAACTTCCTTTCTCTGCAAACAGGGACACTTCTGAGTCTAATACCCTTCCGTCATGTCGTTCACATATACCAAAAATACATTTGGTCCTGGACCGACCCCTGGGGGACCCCGCTCTTTCACAGGTTGCCCACTTGATACATCATTTCGTACCATGACCTTTTTGCCTCCCTGTCAGGTATTCTCTGATCCATTGCAGTGCCTTCCCTGTTATATGCGCTGATGCTCTAGCTTCAGGCGTGGGGTGGTGTTGTGTGGTGTGTATGTGTGTGTTGTAAGTGGTGTGTGTGTGTGTGTGTGTGGTTTTGTGTGTGTGTATGTGTGTGTTTGTGGGGTGTGTGTGTGTGGTGTGGTGTGTGTGTGTGTGTTGTGTGCGTGTGTATATACCTTAAATCATAACAAAAATAACATCATCAATAATGATTGCATTATAATTATTACTATAATTTTTATCATCATCATCATCTCATCCCTCCAGAGTACCTGGTCTGGATGGTTCGGATGTTTACCCAGGGAGCCAGGCTTGATGGTATCCCAGGCCGAACGGACTGGATGGTATACCGGGAGTGACGGTATCCCTGGCTTTGATGGTATCCGGGCCGTGACGGTACACAAGGGCTGACGGTTACTAATTGTCTACCCTAAACCGTACACCTTCGTAGTAAATTTTAATATTATATATATTTTACATTTACATAATAATATATATATATATATAAAATATATATATAATTTATATTATATATAATTATATATATATTATATATATTTTATAAATATAAATAATATTTTTAAAATATTTATATATATATTATATTAATTATATATTATATATTAAAATATATATTATATTATGTATGTATATATATATATTTATTTATATATATTTATTTTATTATATATATATATTTTATATTTATATTTATATATATATATTATATATATTATATATATTTAAGTTTATAAGAATATATATATAAAATACTTATATATACATGGCATATTTATATATTAAAGCCTATCTCCAAGGCCTCCTGGACTCAAAGGTGCAAAGGACGAGAGGTTTCTCCAGGGATGAGATTTAGCCAGTTTTTCAGCACCTTTGGTTTTCAGTCAATACCTTTGGCTTCCACTAAACTTTGGTTTCCACCTAACACCTTTGGTTTCCACCTATACCTTAGGCTTCCCTTAACACCTTGTGTTTCCACCTAACACCTTTGGTTTACCTACACCTTTGGTTTCCCCTAACACCTTTGGTTTTCCCTAACACCTTTGGTTTTCCACCTAACACCTTTGGTTTTACTAAACCTTTGGTTTCCACTATCACCTTTTGGTTTCCACCACACCATTGGTTTCCACCTAACACCTTTGGGTTCCACCTAACACCTTTTGTTTACACCTACAAACCTTTGGTTTCCCCAATACCTTAGGTTTCCACTAACACTTTGGTTTCACCAACACCTTTGGTTTCCACCAACACCTTTGGTTCCACCTAACACCTTTGGGTTTCCACCTAACACCATTGGTTTTCCCACCTAACACCTTTGGTTTCCACCTAACACTTTGGTTTCCACCTAAAACCATTGGTTTCCACAAAAACACCTTTGGTTTCACTAACACTTTGGTTTTCCACAAATTTACCTTTAGTTTCCAACTAACACCTTTGGTTTCCACCTAACACCTTTGCTTTCCACCTAGCTCCTCTGGTTTCCTCCTAACACCTTTGGTTTCCAAATAACACCTTTGGTTTCCACCTAGCTCCTCTGGTTTCCTCCTAACATTTTTGGGTTTTCCCAAAATAACCTTTGGGTTTCCACCTAACGCCATTGGTTTCGACCTAACACCTTTGGTTTCCACCTAATACCTTTGGTTTCCAACTAACACCTTTGGTTTCCACATAACACTTTTGGTTTCCACCTAACACCATTGGTTTCGACCTAACACCTTTGGTTTCCACCTAACACCTTTGGTTTCCACCTAACACCTTTGGTTTCCACCTAACACCTTTGGTTTCCACCTAGCACCTTTGGTTTCCACCTAACACCTTTGGTTTCCAAATAACACCTTTGGTTTCCACCTAACACCTTGTTTCCCCCTAACCCCTTTTTGGTTTTACCTAACCCCTTTTGGGTTTCCACCTATCGCCTTTGGTTTCTCCACTAACACCTTTTGGTTTTTCCACCTAACACCTTTGGTTTCCACCTAACTCCTTTGGTTCCACCTAACACCTTTGGTTCCACCTAACACCATTGGTTTCCACCTAAGCCCTTTGTTTCCAACCAAACCCACCTTGGTTTCCCCCTAACACCTTTGGTTTCCACCTAACACCATTGTTTCCACCTAACACCTTTGGTTTCCAACCTAACACCTTTGGTTTCCACCTAATACCATTGGTTTCCACTAACACCTTTGGGTTTCCACCTAACACCTTTGGTTTCCACATAACACCTTTGGTTTCCCCCTAACACCATTGGTTTTCACCTAACACCTTTGGTTTCCACCTAACCCCTTTTGGGTTTTCCAACTAACACCTTTGATTCCAGCTAACCCCTTTTCGGTTTCCACCTAACACCTTTGTTTCCCCTAACACCTTTGGTTACCACATAACACCTTTGGGTTTTCCACCTAACACCATTGGTTTCCACCTAACCCCCTTTTGGGTTTTCCACCTAACACCTTTGGTTTCCAACTAACACCTTTGGTTTCCAACTAACACCTTTGGTTTCCACCTAACACCTTTGGTTTCCACCTAACACCTTTGGTTTCCACATAACACCTTTGGTTTCCACCTAACACCTTTGGTTTATACCTAATACCATTGGTTTCCACCTAACACCTTTGGTTTCCACCTAACACCTTTGGTTTCCACCTAACACCTTTGGTTTCCACATAACACCTTTGGTTTCCACCAAACACCATTGGTTTCCACCTAACACCTTTGGTTTCCACCTAACACCTTTGGTTTCCAACTAACACCTTTGGTTTCCAACTAACACCTTCGGTTTCCACCTAACACCTTTGGTTTCCACCTAACACCTTTGGTTTCCACCTAACACCATTGGTTTCCACCTAACACCTTTGGTTTCCACCTAACACCTTTGGTTTCCACCTAACACCATTGGTTTCCACCTAACACCTTTGGTTTCCACATAACACCTTTGGTTTCCACCAAACACCATTGGTTTCCACCTAACACCTTTGGTTTCCACCTAACACATTTGGTTTCCACCTAACACCCTTGGTATCACAGTAAATTTAACACTCTCTAACACTATGTGGTATTGAATCCCAAGTCAGTGGTCATACTTCATGCAAGATGCCAACCACAATCATAAACATTCCTACTACCACGACAATTATTTCTATAACAATCTTTGCTTAATTCTGGTTGCCTTCCTAGGTTTAAGTCTATCTACCACATGAGGGTCATTAAGATGGAGAAATACGCCTCTCAGCGTATATACACTAAGATATACACCTCTCAGTGTATATACACTGAGATATACACCTCTCAGTGTATAAACTAAGATATACAACCTCTCAGCGTATATACACTAAGATATACACCTCTCAGTGTATATACACTGAGATATACACCTCTCAGTGTATATAAACTAAGATATACACCTCTCAGTGTATATACACTAAGATATACACCTCTCAGTGTATATACACTGAGATATACACCTCTCAGTGTATATACACTGAGATATACACCTCTCAGCGTATATAAACTAAGATATACACCTCTCAGCGTATATACACTAAGATATACACCTCTCAGTGTATATACACTAAGATATACACCTCTCAGTGTATATACATGAGATATACACCTCTCGTGTATATACACTAGATAACACCCCTCGGTGTATATTACACTGGATTAAAACCTCCGGTGTATATACACTGAGATATACACCTCTCGGTGTATATACACTGAGATATACACCTCTCGGTGTTATAACACTGAGATATACACCTCTCGGGGTATATACACGAGATATACACCTCTCGGGGTATATACACTGAGATAACACTCTCGTGTATAAACCTGAGATATACACCTCTCAGCGTATATACACTAGATATACACCTCTCAGTGAATATACATGAGTTATACACCACCGTGTTTATACACTGAGAAAACACCTCCGGTGTATATACACTGAGAATATACCCCCCAGTGTATATACACTGAGATATAACCCCCTCTCAGTTTGTAAAATACACTGAGATAAACACATCTCGGTGTATATACACTGAATATACACCTCTCATGTTTATCACTAAAATATGCACCCCTCGGTTTTATATACACGAGATATACACATCTCAGTGTAATATGCCCGAGATAAAACACCTCTCGGTGTATATACACTGAGATATACACCTCCCAGTGTATGTACACTGGAAAATACATCTCTCCCGTGTATATACACTGAGATATACACCTCTTTAGTGTATATACACTGAGATATACACCTCTAGGTGTATATACACTGAATATACACCTCTCATTGTATATACACTGAGATATATATCTCTCGGTGTATATACACTGATAATACACCTTCTGTGTATATACACTGAGATATACACCTCCAGTGTATATACACTGAGATTACCCCTCTCAAATGTAATACACTGAGATATTCACCTCTCGGGGTATAAAACATAGAGATATCACCTCCCAGTGGGATATACACTGAGATATACACCTCCAGTGTATATACACTGAGATATACACCTTTCGGTGTATATACACGAGATATAGACCTCTCAGTGTATATACACTGAGATATACACCTCTCAGTGTATATACCTGAGAATTCACCTCTCGGTGTATATACACAGACATTACACCTCCCATGTATATACACTGAGATATACACCTCTCATTTTAAATACACTAGGGTATACACCTCTTAGTGTATATACACTGAGATATACACCTCTCAGTGTATATACACTGAGATATACACCTCTAGGTGTATATACACTGGGATAAAACACCTCCCCAGTGTATATACACGAGATATTCATCTCGGTGTATATACACAGAGAATAACCCCCTCCCAGTTGTATATACACTGAGATATCACCTCTCAGTGTATATACACTGAGATATTCACCTCTCGTGTATATACACAGAGATATCACCTTTCCCAGTGTATAACACTGAGATATACCACCCTTCAGTGATATACACAGATATACACCTTTCGGTGTATATACACTGAGATATACACCTTCAGTGTAATACACGAGATATACACCCAAGGTATATACACGAGATATACACCTCCAGTGTATATACACTGAGATATCACCTCTAGGTGGATATACACTGGATATACACCTCTCGTGTATTAACTTAGATTTACACCTCTCAGTGTATAACTGAGATATACACCTCTAGTGTATATAACTGGGATATACCCTCTCTTTTTTACACTGAGATTTACACCTCTCAGTGTATATACACTGAGATATACACCTCTAGTGTATATATGAGAAATATTTCAGCCTTTGTGTATATACACGAGAAATATACAGCTCTCAGTGTATATACATTGTGAAATATACACTTTTTTACTAGTTGTTGTCTGCATCCCGTTGTTATCCCTCTGTTTATCCTGTCTGTGGTACGATCTTGATATGGTATCGCTCAGGTATCGCTGGACCCAGAGACGTAAGGGCAAGAACGGGACTCCTGGTATCCCTGGTACTCCCCGGTATCAGTACCTGGAAAGTCACGGAACTGCGCCCAGAAGCTATGATACACCCGCGATACCAGGTATTGTGTAGTTCTGGGTGTTGTTGCTGGGGTCGATTCGGCCCCTCTCTTGGTGTGTGGTGTGTGTGTGTGTGTGTTGTGTGTATGTGTGTGTGTTTTGTGGGGTGTGCTGTTGTGTGTGGTGTGTGTGTGTGGTTTTGTGTGTGTGATGTATGTGTGTGTGTGTGGTGTGTGTGTGTGTGTTTGTGTGTGTGTGTGTGTGTGTGTGTGATGTGTGTTGTGGTGTGTGTTTCGTGTGTGTGTGTGTGTGTGTGTGTGTGTGTGTGTTTTGTGTGTTGTGTGTGTCGTGTGGGGTGCGTTTGTGTTGAGTATGTGCATGTGGAGTGTGTTATGTGTTGTGCGTGGTGGGTGTGTGTGTGGGTGTGTGTGTGTGTGAGTGTGTGTGGTGTGTATGTGTGTGTTTGGGGTGAAGAGTGTGTGTGTGTGTGTGGTGTGTGTTGTGTGTGTGTGTTGTGTGTGTGTGTGTTGTGTGTGTATGTGGTGTGTGTTTGTGTAGAGTAAGTGGTGATGTGTAATGTGTGTGTGTGTTGTGGTGTGTTTTGTGTGTGTGGGAGTGTGTGTGTGTTATGTGTGGTTTGTGTGAGTGTATTTGTGTTTGGGGTGTGTGGTCTGTGTATGTATGTGTTGTGAATGTGTGTGTACGGGCGTGTCTGCACCTACCTTTGTATATTCACACACATGTACACACCTAACACCCGAACCGCAGGGTCAACCCGCCTGCGACCGAGGCGCCGCAAGCCCATCATAGTGAGGGAGGGTGACAACCTGCGGCTGCGGTGCCAGGCCGCAGGAGAGCCATTACCGCAGGTAGAGTGGAGCAAGGAAGACGGTGGAGCCATCCCTACTGGCCAGTGGAAAGGTGAGACCAGCCGGGATAGATAGTCCCGGAGGATAGATAGATTTACAGGACCCAGGGATAGATAGCCCCGGTGGATAGATAGATTTACAAGACCCAGGGATAGATAGCCCCTGAGGAAAGATAGATTTAGCTGTCCCAGGGATAGATAGCCCCGGAGGATAGATTGATTTACATGACCCAGGGATAGATAGCCCCGGTGGATAGATAGATTTACAGAACCAAGGGATAGATAGCCCCTGTGGATAGATAGATTTACAGGACTCAGGGAGAGATCGTCCCAGAGGATAGATAGATTTACAGGACTCAGGGAGAGATCGTCCCAGAGGATAGATAGATTTACAGGACCCAGGGACAGATCGTCCCAGAGGATAGATAGATTTACAGGACCAGGGACAGATCGTCCAGAGGAAGATAGATTACAGGACTCAGGGACAGATCGTCCCCAGAGGATAGATAGATTTACAGGACCCAGGGACAGATCGTCCCAGAGGATAGATAGATTTACAGCTCCCAGGGATAGATCGTCCCAGAGGATAGATAGATTTGCAGAACCCAGGGATAGATCCTGGGATAGGGATCTTAGGATAGTTGTATATCTATCTATATATCTATCTATCTATCTAATTATCTATCTATCTATATATATATATATATATATAATATATATATATATAATAATTATATATATTATATATATATTATATATATATATATATGTATATTAATATATATAAATAAACAAACACACACACAGATTTTTTAAATATGCAAATCTGAAATTGAAATCTGTGATAGACATCAAAGTCAATCACAACAGTGAAAAAATTTGCCTCACACATTTAATACGTAATATACACCGGTGTTTCAAATTGAAGGACCCGAGTTCATAATAAACTGGTTTGAAATCGTGTCCACATTTTTGAAACGCCTATTCCTATACTGCAGCTACATTTATATGTATATATATGTATAATATATATATATATATATATATATATATATTATATATATATATATATATATTAAATATATATATATATATATATATATATATATATATGTATATATATATATATACATGCATATCCATATGTATCTCAGGGTACATATACACTGAGATATATACATCTTAGCGTTGATAAATATTCTCGCAAGTACTGAAATGTGGTGGGAATATTCCGTAGAGTTTCTCGATATATTTTTAATTTTCGTTGCAATTAAGACTGCCTCAGTAACTGCGTGGCAGACAGGTATACAACCCTCACTAACCTGGTTTCTCGTGACTGCACGTGACAGAGGGTGCTCTGAACAACCACGTGCTCAACCTGACGCACGTGCACCGTGAACACACGGGGTCGTACGTCTGCGAGGCGTACAACGGTATCCCTCCGAATGACTACAAGACCTTCAGTGTGGAAGTCCATTGTAAGTGTCCTGGGGGGGTGATTGTGGTTGTGTTGGTAGGCTGGTAGGTGGGGGAAGGTTGTGGTTGTGTTGGTAGGCTGGTAGGTGGGGGAAGGTTGTGGTTGTGTTGGTAGGCTGGTAGGTGAAGGAGGGTTGTGGTTGTGTTGGTAGGCTGGTAGGTGAAGGAGGGTTGTGGTTGTGTTAGTAGGCTGGTAGGTGGGGGGGAAGGTTGTGGTTGTGGTTGGTAGTGCTGGTAGGTGAGGGGAGACTTGTGGTTGTGTTGGTAGGCTGGTAGGTGAGGGGAGGATTGTGGTTGTGTTGGTAGGCTGGTAGGTGAAGGAGGGTTGTGGTTGTGTTGGTAGGCTGGTAGGTGAAGGAGGGTTGTGGTTGTGTTGGTAGGCTGGTAGGTGAAGGAGGGTTGTGGTTGTGTTAGTAGGCTGGTAGGTGGGGGGAAGGTTGTGGTTGTGTTGGTAGGCTGGTAGGTGAGGGGAGAGTTGTGGTTGTGTTGGTAGGCTGGTAGGTGAAGGAGGATTGTGGTTGTGTTGGTAGGCTGGTAGGTGAAGGAGGGCTGTGGTTGTGTTGGTAGGCTGGTAGAGTGAAGGAGGGTTGTGGTTGTGTTGGTAGGCTGGTAGGTGAAGGAGGGTTGTGGTTGTGTTAGTAGGCTGGTAGGTGGGGGGAAGGTTGTGGTTGTGTTGGTAGGCTTGTAGGTGAGGGGAGGGTTGTGGTTGTGTTGGTAGGCTGGTAGGTGAGGGGAGGGTTGTGGTTGTGTTAGTAGGCTGGTAGGTGAGGGGAGGGTTGTGGTTGTGTTGGTAGGCTGGTAGGTGAGGGGAGTTGTGGTTGTGTTGGTAGGCTGGTAGGTGAAAGAGGGTTGTGGTTGTGTTAGCAGGCTGGTATGTGAGGGGAGGGTTGTGGTTGTGTTATTAGGCTGGTAGGTGAGGGGAGGGTTGTGGTTGTGTTGGTAGGCTGGTAGGTGAGGGGAGTTGTGGTTGTGTTGGTAGGCTGGTAGGTGAGGGGAGGGTTGTGGTTGTGTTGGTAGGCTGGTAGGTGAGGGGAGGGTTGTGGTTGTGTTGGTAGGGTGATAGGTGAGGGAGGGTTGTTGGTTGTGTAGGTAGGCTGGTAGGTGAGGGGAGTTGTGGTTGTGTTGGTAGGCTGGTAGGTGAGGGAGGGTTGTGGTTGTGTTGGTAGGCTGGTAGGTGAGGGGGGCTGTGGTTGTGATGGTAGGCTGGTAGGTGAGAGAGGGAGATGGTGGTTGTGTAGGTGGGTTGGTAGGTAAGCTGGTAGGTAAGCTGGTAGGTAAACTGGTAGGTATGCTGGTAGGTAAGCTGATAGGTAAGCTGGTAGGTAAGCTGATAGGTAAGCTGATAGGTAAGCTGATAGGTAAGCTGGTAGGTAAGCTGGTAGGTAAGCTGGTAGGTAAGCTGGTAGGTAAGCTGATAGGTAAGCTGGTAGGTAAGCTGATAGGTAAGCTGGTAGGTAAGCTGGTAGGTAAGCTGATAGGTAAGCTGGTAGGTAAGCTGGTAGGTAAGCTGATAGGTAAGCTGATAGGTAAGCTGGTAGGTAAGCTGATAGGTAAGCTGATAGGTAAGCTGGTAGGTAAGCTGATAGGTAAGCTGGTAGGTAAGCTGATAGGTAAGCTGATAGGTAAGCTGGTAGGTAAGCTGATAGGTAAGCTGGTAGGTAAGCTGGTAGGTAAGCTGGTAGGTAAGCTGGTAGGTAAGCTGGTAGGTAAGCTGATAGGTAAGCTGGTAGGTGAGCTGATAGGTAAGCTGATAGGTAAGCTGGTAGGTAAGCTGGTAGGTAAGCTGGTAGGTAAGCTGGTAGGTAAGCTGGTAGGTAAGCTGATAGGTAAGCTGGTAGGTAAGCTGGTAGGTAAGCTGGTAGGTAAGCTGATAGGTAAGCTGGTAGGTAAGCTGATAGGTAAGCTGGTAGGTAAGCTGGTAGGTAAGCTGGTAGGTAAGCTGATAGGTAAGCTGGTAGGTAAGCTGATAGGTAAGCTGGTAGGTAAGCTGGTAGGTAAGCTGGTAGGTAAGCTGGTAGGTAAGCTGGTAGGTAAGCTGATAGGTAAGCTGGTAGGTAAGCTGATAGGTAAGCTGGTAGGTAAGCTGGTAGGTAAGCTGGTAGGTAAGCTGGTAGGTAAGCTGATAGGTAAGCTGGTAGGTAAGCTGGTAGGTAAGCTGGTAGGTAAGCTGGTAGGTAAGCTGATAGGTAAGCTGGTAGGTAAGCTGATAGGTAAGCTGGTAGGTAAGCTGATAGGTAAGCTGATAGGTAAGCTGGTAGGTAAGCTGGTAGGTAAGCTGGTAGGTAAGCTGATAGGAAAGCTGGTAGGTAAGCTGGTAGGTAAGCTGGTAGGTAAGCTGGTAGGTAAGCTGATAGGTAAGCTGGTAGGTAAGCTGGTAGGTAAGCTGGTAGGTAAGCTGATAGGTAAGCTGGTAGGTAAGCTGGTAGGTAAGCTGGTAGGTAAGCTGGTAGGTAAGCTGATAGGTAAGCTGGTAGGTAAGCTGGTAGGTAAGCTGGTAGTAAGCTGATAGGTAAGCTGGTAGGTAAGCTGGTAGGTAAGCTGGTAGGTAAGCTGATAGGTAAGCTGGTAGGTAAGCTGATAGGTAAGCTGATAGGTAAGCTGATAGGTAAGCTGATAAGTAAGCTGGTAGGTAAGCTGATAGGTAAGCTGGTAGGTAAGCTTGTAGGTAAGCTGATAGGTAAGCTGATAGGTAAGCTGATAGGTAAGCTGGTAGGTAAGCTGGTAGGTAAGCTGATAGGTAAGCTGGTAGGTAAGCTGGTAGGTAAGCTGGTAGGTGAGCTGATAGGTAAGCTGATAGGTAAGCTGGTAGGTAAGCTGATAGGTAAGCTGGTAGGTAAGCTGGTAGGTAAGCTGATAGGTAAGCTGGTAGGTAAGCTGATAGGTAAGCTGGTAGGTAAGCTGATAGGTAAGCTGATAGGTAAGCTGATAGGTAAGCTGGTAGGTAAGCTGATAGGTAAGCTGATAGGTAAGCTGATAGGTAAGCTGATAGGTAAGCTGGTAGGTAAGCTGATAGGTAAGCTGATAGGTAAGCTGATAGGTAAGCTGGTAGGTAAGCTGATAGGTAAGCTGGTAGGTAAGCTGATAGGTAAGCTGATAGGTAAGCTGATAGGTAAGCTGATAGGTAAGCTGATAGGTAAGCTGATAGGTAAGCTGATAGGTAAGCTGGTAGGTAAGCTGGTAGGTGAGCTGATAGGTAAGCTGATAGGTAAGCTGGTAGGTAAGCTGGTAGGTAAGCTGATAGGTAAGCTGGTAGGTAAGCTGATAGGTAAGCTGATAGGTAAGCTGGTAGGTAAGCTGGTAGGTGAGCTGGTAGGAAAGCTGATAGGTAAGCTGGTAGGTAAGCTGGTAGGTAAACTGGTAGGTAAGCTGATAGGTAAGCTGGTAGGTAAGCTGGTAGGTAAGCTGGTAGGTAAGCTGGTAGGTAAGCTGGTAGGTAAGCTGGTAGGTAAGCTGGTAGGTGAGCTGGTAGGTAAGCTGATAGGTAAGCTGGTAGGTAAGCTGGTAGGTAAGCTGATAGGTAAGCTGGTAGGTGAGCTGATAGGTAAGCTGATAGGTAAGCTGGTAGGTAAGCTGATAGGTAAGCTGATAGGTAAGCTGATAGGTAAGCTGATAGGTAAGCTGATAGGTAAGCTGATAGGTAAGCTGGTAGGTAAGCTGGTAGGTAAGCTGATAGGTAAGCTGGTAGGTAAGCTGATAGGTAAGCTGATAGGTAAGCTGGTAGGTAAGCTGGTAGTAAGCTGATAGGTAAGCTGGTAGGTAAGCGATAGGTAAGCTGATAAGTAAGCTGGTAGGTAAGCTGATAGGTAAGCTGATGGGTAAGCTGGTAGGTAAGCTGATAGGTAAGCTGGTAGGTAAGCTGGTAGGTAAGCTGGTAGGTAAGCTGATAGGTAAGCTGATAGGTAAGCTGGTAGGTAAGCTGATAGGTAAGCTGATAGGTAAGCTGATAGGTAAGCTGGTAGGTAAGCTGATAGGTAAGCTGATAGGTAAGCTGGTAGGTAAGCTGGTAGGTAAGCTGATAGGTAAGCTGGTAGGTAAGCTGATAGGTAAGCTGATAGGTAAGCTGGTAGGTAAGCTGATAGGTAAGCTGGTAGGTAAGCTGATAGGTAAGCTGGTAGGTAAGCTGGTAGGTAAGCTGGTAGGTAAGCTGATAGGTAAGCTGGTAGGTAAGCTGGTAGGTAAGCTGATAGGTAAGCTGGTAGGTAAGCTGGTAGGTAAGCTGGTAGGTAAGCTGGTAGGTAAGCTGGTAGGTAAGCTGATAGGTAAGCTAATAGGTAAGCTGGTAGGTAAGCTGATAGGTAAGCTGATAGGTAAGCTGATAGGTAAGCTGGTAGGTAAGCTGATAGGTAAGCTGATAGGTAAGCTGGTAGGTAAGCTGATAGGTAAGCTGGTAGGTAAGCTGATAGGTAAGCTGATAGGTAAGCTGATAGGTAAGCTGATAGGTAAGCTGATAGGTAAGCTGATAGGTAAGCTGGTAGGTAAGCTGGTAGGTGAGCTGATAGGTAAGCTGATAGGTAAGCTGGTAGGTAAGCTGGTAGGTAAGCTGATAGGTAAGCTGGTAGGTAAGCTGATAGGTAAGCTGATAGGTAAGCTGGTAGGTAAGCTGGTAGGTGAGCTGGTAGGTAAGCTGATAGGTAAGCTGGTAGGTAAGCTGGTAGGTAAACTGGTAGGTAAGCTGATAGGTAAGCTGGTAGGTAAGCTGGTAGGTAAGCTGGTAGGTAAGCTGGTAGGTAAGCTGGTAGGTAAGCTGGTAGGTGAGCTGGTAGGTAAGCTGATAGGTAAGCTGGTAGGTAAGCTGGTAGGTAAGCTGATAGGTAAGCTAGTAGGTAAGCTGATAGGTAAGCTGATAGGTAAGCTGGTAGGTAAGCTGATAGGTAAGCTGATAGGTAAGCTGATAGGTAAGCTGGTAGGTAAGCTGATAGGTAAGCTGATAGGTAAGCTGGTAGGTAAGCTGGTAGGTAAGCTGATAGGTAAGCTGGTAGGTAAGCTGATAGGTAAGCTGATAGGTAAGCTGGTAGGTAAGCTGGTAGGTAAGCTGATAGGTAAGCTGGTAGGTAAGCTGATAGGTAAGCTGATAGGTAAGCTGGTAGGTAAGCTGATAGGTAAGCTGATAGGTAAGCTGGTAGGTAAGCTGATAGGTAAGCTGGTAGGTAAGCTGGTAGGTAAGCTGGTAGGTAAGCTGATAGGTAAGCTGATAGGTAAGCTGGTAGGTAAGCTGATAGGTAAGCTGATAGGTAAGCTGATAGGTAAGCTGGTAGGTAGCTGATAGGTAAGCTGATAGGTAAGCTGGTAGGTAAGCTGGTAGGTAAGCTGATAGGTAAGCTGGTAGGTAAGCTGATAGGTAAGCTGATAGGTAAGCTGGTAGGTAAGCTGATAGGTAAGCTGATAGGTAAGCTGGTAGGTAAGCTGATAGGTAAGCTGGTAGGTAAGCTGGTAGGTAAGCTGGTAGGTAAGCTGATAGGTAAGCTGGTAGGTAAGCTGGTAGGTAAGCTGATAGGTAAGCTGATAGGTAAGCTGATAGGTAAGCTGGTAGGTAAGCTGATAGGTAAGCTGATAGTAAGCTGGTAGGTAAGCTGATAGGTAAGCTAATAGGTAAGCTGGTAGGTAAGCTGATAGGTAAGCTGATAAGTAAGCTAATAGGTAAGCTGGTAGGTAAGCTGATAGGTAAGCTAATAGGTAAGCTGGTAGGTAAGCTGGTAGGTAAGCTGATAGGTAAGCTGGTAGGTAAGCTGATAGGTAAGCTGATAGGTAAGCTGGTAGGTAAGCTGATAGGAAAGCTGATAGGTAAGCTAATAGGTAAGCTGGT
>NC_069494.1:15061022-15114298 GCF_026875155.1 Cherax quadricarinatus
ACAATTCACAACTAACCCACAAAAACCAGGGACTACAAAAAATTCAAAACCCAAAACCCTTTAATCCCATGACTAAAACAATTCAAAAAACAAACCCCACAATACCATAAATGCAAAAAATTTTACAACTACCCCTACAATACCAGGGATTTAAAAAAAATTCACAACTAACCCAAAAATACCTTGACTACAAAAATTTCCCAACTAACCCACAAAAACCTTAAACCTGCAAAATTAAAAATTTTAAACCCCAAAATTATCATGACTACAACATTCACAACAAACCCTCAATATCATGCTACAACAATTCACAACAAAACCCACAATCCCATGACTAAAAACAATTCACCCCAACCCAAAATTTCCATGACAAACAACAATTCACAATTTACCCAAATCCCCTACAAACAAAAATTAAAAAATAACCCAAAATCCCATGACAAAAACCCAAATTCAAAAACAAACCCCACAAAAACCATGACTACAAAAATTTAAAACCAATTAACCCACAATATCATAAATAAAAAATTTCACAACAAACCCCACATCCCTTTGCCCTACAAAAAATTTAAACCAATTAACCAAAATTTCCCAGGGACACAACAATTCACAACAAACCCCACAATCCCTTGACTACAAAAATTTCCCCAAAAACTAACCCACAACTTGACTACAACAATTAACAATTAACCCCAAATATGACAAACAAAAATTTCCCACAACAAACCCCAAAAAATCCCCTGTTACAAAAATTTCACCACTAACCCCCCAATACCATGCAACAAAAAATTCACAACTAACCCAAAATACCTTGCCTACAAAAAAAAATTTAAAATTTAACCCACAATTTCATGACAACAAAAAAAAACTAACCCACAATACCATGACTACAAAAATTCACAACAAACCCCACAATACCAGCAAAAACCCAATTCACAACAAACCCCAAAATACCATGACTACAACAATTCACAACAACCCAAAATACATGACAACAACAATTCAAAACAAACCCCACAATCCCATACTACAAAAATTTTCAAAACCAAACCCCCACAATACCATGAACAAAAATTTTCACAACTAACCCAAAATTCCAACAAAAACAATTCACAAACCCCCCAAACAATCCCATGACAACAAAAATTTCCAAAAAACCCCAATACCATGCAACAAAATTCAAAAACTAACCCACAAAAAACCTTTTGACTACAAAAATTCAAAAGGGAACCCACAATCCCCATGACTAAAAACAATTCACAACTAACCCAAATCCCAGATTTACAAAAATTCACAACTAACCCACAATCCATTTTTAAATTTTTAAAAAAAATCTGTCCCTTTTTGATACGTTTTTCCCCGTTTTCTAACTTTTTTGGGTACTTCTAATTTTCCCCGGGTACCTGTAAACCCTTTTTAAAAACAAAATTTTCCCAGGGGGTGGTCCCCCCCCCCCCCCCCCCCCCCCCCCACACCCCCCCCCCCCCCCCCCCCCCCCCACCCCCCCCCCCCCAAACCAAACCCCCCCAAAACCCAACCTATATTGGTCCCCAACGGGAAAAATTCTTAAAGGGGGGCCAGGGCCCCCTAAGGGGGTTCGTTTTTATTTATTTCCAGAAGGGTAAGGTCGGTTTTGTCGGGTACCGGTTTGCCCGGGGGAAAAACCCGGTTTGTAGGGTAGCCTGGGTCCCCGGGTAAACTCTGTTTTTTTCCCTGGGGACCTCCTTTTGCCCTTACCTGTTTTTTTGGGTCTGGGGCCTTTGGGTTCTCCGGGGGCTTTTTAATTTACTGGGTTTGATTTTTGGGTTTGGCCCCTGGGGGGGAGCTCTGTTGTTTGTATGGGTGAGCTTGGTTGTTTGTAAGGGTGAGCTCTGTTTTTTTGTACTGGGTGGGCTCTGTTTTTTGTATTTGGGTTTTTGTTGAGTCGGGGTTTTTGGTTTGTCTGGGTAAACTTTTTTTTGTTTTTTCCCTTTTGGTGAGCTTGTTGTTTTTTGGGTGACTCTGTTTTTTGTACCGGGGTTTAAACTCTGTTTTTGTATTTGGGAAAGCTTGTTGATTTACGGGGTGACCCTTTTTGTTTGTCGGGGTAAACTTTGTTGTTTGTACGGGGTGAGCTCTGTTGTTTTTTACTGGGTGAGCCCCTGTTGTTTGTTGGGTACTCGGGTTTTTTTTTACGGGGGTGGTTTCTGTTGTTGTACTTTTTTTGGGAAATTTGGGTTGTTTTGTACGGGGTGAGCTTGTTTTTTACGGGGTAAACTCTGTTGTTTTATTTGGGTGGGGCTTTGTGATTTACTGGGTGAGCTTGTTGTTTTTACGGGTGAACTCGTATTTGAAATTTGGGGGGGGGGGGGGGGGGGGGGGGGGGGGGGGGGGGGGGGGTGAGCTCTGTTGTTTGTACTGGGTGAGCCCCTGTTTTTTTTGTACTGGGTGAGCTCGTTGTTTGTACTGGGGAGCTCTGTTGTTTGTATTTGGGTAAACTCTGTTGTTTGAAACTGGGTGAGTTTTGTTGTTTTACTGGGGGGGGCTCTGTTGTTTTACGGGGGTGAGCTTGTTGTTTGTACGGGGTGAGCTCTGTTGCTTATACGGGTGGGGCCCCGTTGTTTGTACGGGGTGAGCCCCGGGTTTTTTTTGGTACGGGGGTTGGCTCTGTTTTTTTGTAGGGGTGAGCTCTGTTTTTTTTGTACTGGGGGGAGCTCTGTTGTTTGTACTTGGGTGAGCCTTTGTTGTTGAAATGGGGGGGCCTTTTGTTTTTGAAATTTGGGGAGCCCCGTTTTTTTGGGTACGGGTGGCTGTTGGTTTGTCTGGGTGAGCTTGTTTTTTACGGGGTGGGGGTTTCTGTTTTTGACGGGGTGAGCTCTGTTTTTTTGTACGGGGTAAACTTTGTTGTTGGGAAATGGGTGACCCTTTGTTGTTTGTACTGGGTGGGGTTTTGTTGTTGTACTGGGTGACTTTGTTGATTGTACTGGGGTGACTTGTTGTTTGTACGGGGTAAAGCTTTGTTGTTTGTACGGGGTTTGAGCTTGTTTTTTTACGGGGGGACCCTTTGTTTGTACGGGGTGAGCTTGTTTTTGGGTACGGGGTGAGCTTTTTTTGGTTGTACGGGGGGAATTTTGGGTGTTGTCCCTGGGTGGGGCTTTTTTGATTGTAGGGGTTGAGCTTGTTGTTTGGTATTGGGTGGGGGCAAATTTTGGATTGAACTGGGTGGCTTTGTTGTTTGTACTGGGTGAGTTTGTTAAATTGTATGGGTGAGTTTTGGGATTGTACGGGGGAGTTTTGATGTTTTGTACTGGGTGACTATGTTGATTTTTACTGGGTGATAGGGTTGATTGTACTGGGTGGCTTTGGGGGATTGTGGGGGGAAAGTTTTCTTGATTGACTGGGTAGTTTTTGGGTGGTTGTACTGGGTGAGCTATGTTGTTGTACGGGGTTTTGAGCTTTTGTTGATTTTTACTGGGTAGCTTTTGATTGAAATGGGTGAGCTTTTTGAAGGGGGGGATTTGTACGGGTGAGTAGGGTTGATTGTACTGGGGGTGAGTTTAGGGTGTTTGGGTATGGTGAGCTTTGTTAAATTGTAGGGGGTGAGTTTTGGGTGATTGTACTGGGTGAGTTTGATGATTGTACTGGGTGGGGTTTTGTTGATTGTACTGGGTGGCTTGTGATTGTTTTGGGAGCTATGTTGATTGTATTTGGGGAGTTTATTGGGGGGTTGGATTGTACGGGTTTTGAGCTTTGATGATTGTACTGGGTGAGCTTTTGATTGTACTGGGTGGGGCTTTGGTGATTTATTTGGGTGAGCTTTGAGGGATTGTACTGGGTGAGCTTTGTTTTTGTACGGGGTTTGAGCTTTGATGTTTTGTACGGGTGAGCTTTTGGTTGATTGTTTGGGTGAGTTTTTTTAAATTTTTAGGGGTTAGCTTTGTTGTTTGTACGGGTGACCCGGGTTTGATAGTACTGGGTGAGCTTTGGGTTTGGGAATTTGGGTGAGTTTTGATGATTGTAGGGGTGCCCTTGTGATTGTACTGGGTGAGCTTTGATAAAATTGTACGGGTGAGCTTTGATTGTACGGGGTTGAGTTTTGTTAAATTGTTGGGTGAGCTTTTTTTGATTGTATGGGGAGTTTTGGGTGTTTGTACTGGGTGATTTTGTTGATTTTTACGGGTTTGAGCTTTGTTGATTGTACGGGGGTGGTTTGATGATTGTACTGGGTGAGCTTTAAAGATTTACGGGAGAGTTTTTGTTGTACTGGGTGAGTTTTTGATGATTGTATGGGTGAGTTTTGTTGTTTGTACGGGGTGAGCTTTTGATGTTTGAAACTGGGGAGCTTTGATAAATTTTTTAACGGGGTGGCTTTCTGATTGAAACGGGGGGTTGGTTTTGGGAGGGATTGTACGGGGTGAGCTTTGATGTTGTACGGGGTGAGCTTTGTTGATTGTACTGGGTGAGCTTTGTGTTTTTAACTGGGTGAGTTTTGGGGTTGATTGTATGGGAGCTTTAAATGATTAAAAACTGGGTAAACTTTGATGTTTGTACTGGGTGACTTTATGATTTTTACGGGGGTGAGTTTTGGGTGTTGTTTGGGTGAGCTTTGTTGATTGTACGGGTAGTTTTGGGTTTGTTTTTACTGGGGAGCTATGGTGTTTGGTACGGGGTTTGATTTTTGTTGATTGTACTGGTGAGTTTTGGGTGTTTGTACGGGGTAAACTTTGTTAAATTGTACTGGGTGAGCTTTGTTGATTTATGGGTGAGTTTTTAAAATTGTCGGGGGTGAGTTTGTTGATTGTTTGGGTGAGTTTTGTTGATTGTACTGGGTGAGTTTTGGGTGATTGTACTGGGTGAGCTTTTTTATTTCGGTGGGGTTTTGTACGGGTTTGAGCTTTGTTGTTTGGGTACTGGGTGAGTTTGTTGATTTACGGGGTGAGCTTTGTTGTTTGGTGGGGGTGAGTTTTTGATTGTACTGGGTGACTTTGGTTTGGTACTGGGGGCTTTGAGTTTGTATTTGGGGTTTTTACTGGGGGGGGGGGAGGGGGTTGGGGGGGGACTGGGTAAAGCTTTGTTGATTGTATGGGTGAGCTTTGTTGATTTTATGGGGGGGCTTTGTTATTTTACGGGGGTGATTTTGATGTTTTGGACGGGGACTTTGATGTTTGAAATGGGGAGCTTTAAATGATTGTTTTTGGGTGAGTTTTAAATGATTGTATGGTGGCTTTGATGATTTTATGGGTAAAACTTTGTTGTTTTGAAACTGGGTGATTTTTGATGATTGTACTGGGTGGCTTTTGATTTTTATTTGGGTGACCCTTTAAATAATTTTTCTGGGTGAGTTTTTGATGATTTAACTGGGTGAGCTTTAATTTTTTAGGGGTGACCCTTTGATGTTTGTATGGGGGACTTTGATGTTTGAAATGGGGAGCTTTTTGATTGTATGGGTGAGCTTTGAAATTGTACTGGGTGAGCTTTGAGGGTTGTCCCTGGTGAGCTTTAATTTTGTCTGGGTGACTTTGTTTGATTGTACTGGGTAGTTTTTGATGATTGTACTGGTGGGCTTTGTGATTGTTGGGTAAAGCTTTGATGTTTTTACTGGGTGAGCTTTGATTTGTATTTGGGTGAGTTTTATGATGTCTGGGTGAGCTTTGATGTTTTGTACGGGGGGACCTTTGATGATTGTACTGGGGGGGGGGGGGGGGGGGGGGGGGGGGGGGGGGGGGGGGGGGGGGGGGGGGGGGGTTTGCCCTTTGATGATTGCACTGGGTGACCCTTTGATGACTTTTATAAGTGGGGCTTTGATGATTGTACTGGGGGGCCCTTTGGGAGATTGTCCCTGGGGAACCTTGATGATTGTACTGGGTGAGCTTTGATATTGACGGGGTTTGAGTTTTGATGATTGTACTGTGGGGAGTTTGTTGATTGTATTGGGTACTATGGGTTGTATGGGTGAGCTTTGTTGATTGTAGGGTAAAGCTTTTTTTAAATTTTTATGGGGAGTTTTGGTAAATTTGTAGGGGTTTGAGCTTTGTTGTTTTGTACTGGGTGAGCTTTAGAGATTTTTACTGGGGTGAGCTTTGTGATTGTACTGGGTGGCTTTGTGTTTGTACGGGGGTGAGTTTTGTTTTTTACTGGGTAGCTTTGATGATTGTACTGGGTGAGCTTTGTTGATTGAAATGGGTGAGCTTTGTTTAAATTGTACTGGGGAGTTTTTGTGATTGTACGGGGGTGACTTTTGATGATTGTACTGGGGAGCTTTAAAGTTTGAAACTGGGTGAGCTTTGATGATTGTACGGGATAAGGCTTTGTTGATTGTAGGGTGAGCTTTGTTGATTGTACTGGGTGAGCTTTGATGATTGTACTGGGTGAGCTTTGATGATTGTACTGGGTGAGCTTTGATGATTGTACTGGGTGAGCTTTGATGATTGTACTGGGTGAGCTTTGATGATTGTACTGGGTGAGCTTTGATGATTGTACTGGGTGAGCTTTGTTGATTGTACTGGGTGAGCTTTGGTGATTGTACTGGGTGAGCTTTGTTGATTGTACTGGGTGAGCTTTGATGATTGTACTGGGTGAATTTTTGATGACTTTTGGGGGGTTTGAGTTTTTTTGATTGTACGGGGTAAAGTAGGGTGATTGAAACGGGGTGAGCTTTTGTTGTTTGTAGGGTGAGTTTTTGTTGATTGTACTGGGTGAGCAGGGTTTATTGAACTGGGTGAGTTTTTTTGTTTTTTTGATGAGCTATGGTATTGTACGGGGTTGAGCTTTGTTGTTTTTAGGGGTTGACTATGTTGATTCTACGGGGGGTGAGCTTTTTTGATTTTTGCGGGGGTGAGATTTGTTGTTTGTAATGGGTGAGTTTGATGTTTGTACGGGTGAGTTTTTGGGTTTGATTGAACGGGGTGAGCTTTCTTTTTTTAAGGGGGTACTGGGTGGCTTTGATGTTTGTACTGGTGAGGTTTTTGTTGATTGTCCTGGGTGACCCTTTGTTGATTGTGAGGGGTGAGTTTTGGTTGATTGAAAGGGGTGATTTTTAAATGATTGTACTGGGAGAGCTTTTTTAAAGTACTTGGTGAGCTTTGTGATTGACTGGTAAAGCTTTGAGGGTTTTTACGGGGTGGCTTTAAATGATTTTATGGGTGAACTTTGTGATTTTTTGGGGGTGAGTTTGATGTTGTACTGTGTAGCTTTGATATGTACTGGGTGAGCTTTGTTTGATTGTTCTGTTTTGAGTTTTGGGATGATTGTACGGGGGTTGGTTTGGGGGGTTTTGTATTTGGGTGAGTTTTGGGATGTTTGTACGGGTGACCTTTGATGATTTTTACTGGGTGATTTCTTGTTTTGGTACTGGGTGACTTTGAAAATTTTGTACTGGGTGAGTTTTGTGATTTGTACTGTGTGAGCAAAAAATAATTGTAGGGGTAAAGTTTTTGTTTGATTTTTACTGGGTGACCCTTTGATGATTTTTACGGGGTGAGTTTTGATGATTGTATGGGTGAGCTTTGATGATTTTTACGGGGTTACCCTTTGATGGTTGTACTGGGGAGTTTGATGATCGTGGGGGTGAGTTTTGGGAAGTTTGGGACTGGGTGAGCTTTATGTTTTTGAAACTGTGTGAGCTTTGAAAATTGTCCTGGGTGAGTTTTGATGATTGTACGGGGTGAGCTTTGATGTTTTGTACTCTGTGGTTTTTGAGGGTTTTGTACTGTTTTGACCCTTTGATGATTGTACTGGGGGGCCCTTTGTTAAATTGTGGGGGGTTACCTTTGATGATTCCCACTGGGTGGGGCTTTGATGACGAAACAAAAGTGAGCTTTGATGTTTGTACTGGTGACCTTGAGGTTTTGACTGTGTGAACCTTGATGATTGTACTGGGTGAGTTTTGATGATTGTACTGGGTAAAGCTTTGATGATTGTACTGTGTGAGTTTTGGGGGATGACTGAAATGGTTGATTTTTGATGATTGTACTGGGTGGTTTTAAAGGGGATTGTACTGTGTGGGGTTTTTGATGACTGGGGGGGGTGAGTTTTTTTCAATCATTTAAAAGTCATTTTGGCCCCTAGGGGCCCTGTACAACCCACCCAGTAAAACCACCTGTAAAACTACCATCCCACCCCCCGTACACCACCGGGACACCACCATACACCCCCTGTACCCCACCTTTTCACCCCCCTTACACCACCGTAAACCCCTGAAACACCACCAATACCCCACCAGTACAAAAAACCTGTACACCCCCTGTACGCCCCCCAGACCCCCCCACCATTTACACCACCTGTACAAACCAGTACACCACCATTTTCACCAATTTTAAAACCCCCCTGTACACCCCCTGTTACACCACCATACCCACCTATAAAACCAAACCGGTACACCACCATACAACCGTACACCACCTTTACACCAGCATTTACCCCCAACCAGTACACCAAGTACACCCCAATACCCCACCTTTTCACCACCATAAAACCCCCTGTACACAGGGACACCCCATTTCCCCAAACCTGTACACTACCTGTTTACACCGTAAAACCCCGGGACACCACCAGTACACCACCAGAAACACCACCTGTACCCCAAACCTGTACCCACCTGTAAAACCACATGTACCCCCCTTTTACACCACCTGTCCCAAAACCTTTACACCCCCTTTGTACACCACCATTACCCCCACCTGTACACCATGTAAAACCCACCTGTACACCAGTAAAAACACCAGTACCCCCCTGTACACCCCCCTTACACCCCCAGTTCAACCCTTTTACACCCCCTGTACACCCCCTTTCCACACCCCCCTGTACCCCAAACCATTTCACCACCTTTACACCGCAGGTAAAACCCCCTGTACCCCCGGTACAACACCAGTACCCCCCCTTGTACACCCCCAAAGTAACCCCCTGTAACCACCTGTACACCACCTGTACACCACCTTTTACCCCCCCCCAAAAAAACCCTTTTTTTTCCCAGAAATTTACCCCCACCTGTACACCACCTGTACACCACCAGGACACCACCTGTAAAACCCCCTTTTTTTTTTACTCCACCAGTCCACCACCATTACCCCACCAGTACACCACTATTCACCACCAGACCCCACCTGTAAAAAAAATAAAAAAAAAAAACACCAGTACCCCCTTTACCCCAGACCCCCAGTACCCCACCTTTTACACCCCCAGTAACCCCCTTTTACACCCCCAATACACCACCTTACCCATTGTATTTCCCCAGTACACCACCTGACACCACCGAAACCCCCCTTACACCCCCCAGTACACCCCCCAGTAAAACCACCGGGTACACCCCCAGTACACCACCTGAAACCCACCAGTACCCCCCCTGTAAAACCACCAGTACACCACCAGTCCCACCAAATTTACATTTTCCAGAAACACCTTTGTCCCCAAACCTGTACCCCCCCTTTTTACACCACCTTTTACCCAGTACAGCCCCTTTTCACCCCCAGTACAAAACCGGGGACACCCCAGTACACCCCCTTTGTACTCCCCCTGTACCCCCCCAGTAAACCCCTGTACACCACCATACACCACCTCTACACCCCCTGAAACCCCAACCAGTACACCCCCCCTGTACACCCCCCCAGTACACCACCTGACACCCCAGTACCCCACCTGTACCCCAACCAGTACACCCCCGTACACCCCCATTCCCACCACCTTTACACCACCAGTACCCCACCTGTACACCACCAGTACACCCCCTGTTAAACCCCCAAAAGTACAACACCATTTCCCCACCTGTACACCACCTGTACACCACCGTAAAAACCCCGGGTACACCACCATTTACCCCCCCCTGTACCCCACCAGTAAAACCACCAGTAACCACCTGTACACCACCATTTAACCCCACCTTTCCCAACAGCCCCCAAACCAGTACCCCCCCTGAAACACCCCATTCCCACCCCCTTGAAAACCCCCAAAGTAAAACCCCCAGTAACCCCCTGTACAACCCCCAGTATTTTACAACACTACAAAACACATGACAGGGTTGTCAATTTGTACACCCCCCCCGGGGGGGGGGTTTTCCTGTGTACACAGTGTACATCTTGCAGGGGGAAAAGTACAGCGGGAAAAATTCCCCTCTAGCCACCCCAATTCGGGGCTTTTTTATCACTTGTGGTGTTCTGTACGCTTTTGAAAATTTGCCACGGAGGAGACACGAAATTAGTTAAGTTTCCCAAAAAATTAGGGGAAGTTTTTAAAATTAGGTAAGTTACCCAAAAAATTAGGAAAAGGTACCCTTTAAAAATTTTGGGTAATTTCCCCAAAAAATTGGGTTTAAGTTCCCCCAAAAAATTAGGTAAGGTACCCTTAAAATTGGGGAAAGTTCCCCAAAAATTTGGGAAAGGGTTCCCCTTTAAAATTAGGTTTGTTCCCCTTAAAATTAGGAAATTTAAACCCCTTTTTAAAATTAGGTTGTTCCCTAAAAAAATTTAAAGGAAAGGGTTACTCCAAAAAATTTGGTAAGTTCCCCTTAAAATTAGGAAAATTTTAACCCCAAAAATTTGGGGTTTAAGTTACCCAAAAAATTTAAAAAGTATGTGTGTCCTGAAGTCCAGGTAGTGTGTCCTGAAGTACAGGTGTGTGTCCTGGAGTAGGTATGTGCGTAAAATCCAGGTATGTGCCCCTAATTTCCCAGGAAAGTGTGCCCCTTAAAGTACAGATAGTGTGTCCTGAAGTCAGGTAGTTTTTGTCCGAATTCCAGGTAGTGTGTCCGGAAGTAAAATAGTGTGCCCCTAAAGCCCCAGGATGTTTTCTTGAAGTACAGGTAGTGTTTTCCTGAAGTGAATGTAGTGTTTTTTCTAAAGGGTACAGGTATGTGTCCAAATTCCGGAAATTTGTCCTAAACTAGAGGTAGTGTGTCCTAAAGAAAGGTGGTGCCCTTTGAAGTACGGGTTTGTGTGCCCCTGAATTCGGGGTTTGGGTGTGCCCTGAAGCCCCGGGTTGTGTTTTCCGAAGGGGAATGAAATGTTTTCTGAAGTGGGGGTAGTGTTTTCCTAAAAACTAGGGGTAGGGTTCCTGAATAGAGGTAGTGTGCCCTGAACTGAGGGTAGGTGTCCTGAACTAAGGTATGTGCCCTGACTAGGGGGTAGTGTGTCCTAAACTAGAGGTATGTGTCCTAAAGACAGGTAGTGTGTCCCCTGAATTTCGAGGTTTGTGTGTCTGAATTTGAAGGTAGTGAACCCTGAAGTCCAGGTAGTGTGTCTTGAAGTCGGGTAATGTGCCCTAAAGTACAGGTGGGGTGTCCTGATTCCCCAGGTAGTGTGCCCGAATAAAGGGGAAAAAGGGGGAATCCTGAACCCGGGTTTGTGTGTCTTAAAATACAGGTAGTGTGCCCAAAAAAGTACAGGTAGTGTGTCCTGACGTCCCGGGGAGTGTGTCCGAAGTCCAGGTAGTTTTTGTTTAAAGGGACGGGGTAGTGTGCCCTAAATTACGGGTATGGTCCTAAAGGCCAGGTGGTGCCCTTTAAAGTCCCGGTAGGGTTTTCCTGACGTACAGGTAGTGTTTTCCCGGAAACCCAGGTAGTGTGCCCTGAAGCCCCAGGTAGTGAGTCCTACTTTACGGGTAGTGTGCCCTGAACCCCAGGAGTGTGTCTTGAAGTGGGTTAAATGAGTCCTAAAGTACGGGTTTAGGGGGGCCTGACTACGGGGAAAGTGTGCCCTAAAGGACAGGTAATGATCCGAAGTACGGGTTAGGGTGTCCTGACGTACAGTAGTTTTCCCTAAAAGTACAGGAAAATAGCCCTAAAGTACAGGTGGGGTGTCCAAAGAAATTTATTGTCCTGAAGTACGGTAATGAGTCCTGAAGTACGGGTAGGGGGGCCCTTTACAAAACAGGTGTGTGTCCTGAAGCCCCAGGAAAGTGGGCCTGAAGTCGGGTTTAATGAGTCCTAAAGGGAAAAGGGGTAGGGTGTCCTGGTAAGGTAGTGTGTCTTAAACCAGGTGGAGTTTTTGAAGTAAGGTAGTGTGTCCTGAAGTCCGGGGTAGAAGGGATCATGTCCCCCAGGAAAGGACCTGGGGGATTTGGGTTTTTGAAAAATGGTCCCACAGGTTTTTGGGTTTGGGAGAGGGGTCCAACGGGTTCCTGGTCTCACGTGAGTGGTCCTTCTGTCGAGTTTTTGGGTCTTCAATGTCTGAAGGTTGGTTTGGTCCCCCTGACAGGTTCGCGCTGGACCTGTACCGCAAGAGGTTCCTGGATGTTGACCCGCCCTTTAACAATCCTTTTAGAATGACCACCATGCTGGGTTACAACTATGACACTAAGGTAAGACTTACCCGCAGGTGGAATGACCTGAGGAATGAGCTGTGGAATGAGTGGAATGAGCTGTGGAATGAGCTGTGGAATGAGTGGAATGATCTGTGGAATGAGTGGAATGAGCTGTGGAATGAGTGGAATGAGCTGGGGAATGAATGAAATGAGTGGAATGAGCTGTGGAATGAGTGGAATGAGCTGTGGAATGAGTGGAATGAGCTGTGGAATAAGTGGAATGAGCTGTGGAATGAGTGGAATGAGCTGTGGAATGAGTGGAATGAGCTGGGGAATGAATGGAATGAGTGGAATGAGCTGTGGAATGAGTGGAATGAGCTGTGGAATGAGCGGAATGAGCTGTGGAATGAGTGGAATGAGCTGTGGGATGAGCTGTAGAATGACTGGAATGAGCTGTGAAATGAGTGGAATGAGCTGTGGGATGAGCTGTAGAATGACTGGAATGAGCTGTGGAATGAGTGGAATGAGCCGGGGAATGAATGGAATGAGTGAAATGAGCTGTGGAATGAGCTGTGGAATTTGTGGAATGAGCTGGGGAATGAATGGAATGAGTGGAATGAGCTTACTGGGTGAGATGTGGAATGAGTTTTGGAATGAGTGGAATGAGCTGATGGAATTAGTGGAATGAGCTGGGGAAGGACACGCAGGCAGTGGCATGATCATATAAAGAACTCAAGTCTGCTGGGTAATTTACACACATTACTATATAAGACAATTTGTGTACCTGTATCTGAATGTACTTACCTACCTACTTTCTTACCTACCTACTTACCTACCTACCTAATTACCTACTTAACAGCTCCTAGCTAGTACATCATGCCCTCCTCATTCCCTTCCAGTAGATCCACTACCATTACAGTACATCCTGTTACTGTGTAATTTATTCTGATAAATTATATACATGTGTCATACCTGGGTACCTTTAATGTGAAAGCGTTTCGCCCTATAGTGGCTTCATCAGTCTAATTCGAAGAATAATGAAAATCAGAAGGAGATTAAGATAATCAGTCCCTCAATCTGGAGTCAAAATAGTCAGTCCAGGGACTGATTACATCGACTTCTCCGTATTGGACTGATGAAGCCGCTGTGTTATCAGTTTGTCGGGTCTTTTAGGTAAGGTTTGTCAGGAAACAGGACTAGAGACTCCTGACTATTTCAAAGCAACATGCTTTGAGATCGGGGCCATTCTGAGGCAGTACAATAACCCACAGCTGGAGCTTTTAGTCATCTGACCGAGGCCTTCCACTGGCTTACCCCTTTAAAATTCACGATTATGTTTATCACCTTAACTGTTACTCCATTTTTCCAGGAAATCTACTCTTGGGACAGTGGAAATCAGCTGACATATCCGGTCAAGGTTATTGATATAGGATACAACACGCCAGAGGAGGAGAGAGGGGGGTCGGAAACTGCTCTACATTTTATGAACTACGAGCAAGATTACGAGGTTAGCCAGCTAGCTAGCTAGCACAAGGCCTAACTCACACCGACAGCTAGAAGCAGCGCTAGTATCGTCTCGCTTAGAGCTGATACAGGCCCCCTAATTTTACCCAAACTGTGGCTAGTAATCGGACTAGACAGCTAGAAAAGGCGCTACATTACTTCTGTTATCTACACCTAGCAGGAGCACTAGACAGCTAGCATTCTTTCATCTACGGCTAACAGAAGTACTGGACAGCTAGTATTCTCACATGTACAACTAGCAGAAGTCCTAGACAGCTAGTATTCCCCCATCAACAGCTAGCAAAAGCGCTACTTTCACCTCAGAGACTGCTAAAACTAGCATAAATATCCTCACACCTGCAAGTCATTGTTTTCGTCAACTCTTGAGTGCTGTAAATCTCCTTTACATCAACCTATAAATGAGCCTTGTTATTGACAGTTCATGACTGTGAATGAGACCTATCGTCACGACTAGCATCACTAGGCCTAAATAAGCCGTTCATGGCGAAAACTGTCGCTTAATTAAACCCTTTACCAGGCCTTCTCCACTCCTGGTAAAGGGGTAATTACCCTTTCCCAGGCCTGGTAAAGGGTTTTAATATGTTTTGATCTATAGGTAAATACGTGTCATAAGGGTATTTCATGTTTTTAAGGCCTATGTGCTAATTACCACCATAATTAGGTCATTAAGGCTGCATGTCACCTGTACACCACCAATCATGAATATTTTAATACCTAAAATAGTGATTAACGTAAACTACCAGTGTATATACACTGAGATATACACCTCTCAGTGTATATACACTGAGATATACACCTCTCAGTGTATATACACTGAGATATACACCTCTCAGTGTATATACACTGCGATGTACACCTCCCAATGTATATACATTGAGATATAAACCTCTCAGTGTATATGCACTGAGATATACACCTCTCAGTGTATATACATTTCTCAAAGTATATATACACATCGAAACAACCACAAAGTACATATCAGTCGATATTTAAGTTCTATTCCCTTACTGAAAGCAGGATTCGAACCCGTGTTAACTACATCCCAACAAGTCGAGCCTGTTACTAATTACTAAGGAATCAACCAATCAACAGACTATCACGGTCATTTTAAGGCGATTACTGAACATTGTAACCATTACTCGTTGATAATACAACATGTCAACCCTGGGTACTTTACTGATGAATAACGCACATGTACAACACCTGGTGTGTCTATTATGATGAATAAGAACATGTACAACAATGTTCTCTTATTGATGAATAAGACACATGTACAACACCTGGGTGTCTTTATTGATGAATAAGACACATGTACAACACCTGGGTGTCTTTATTGATGAATATGACACATGTACAACACCTGGGTGTCTTTATTGATGAATAAGACACATGTACAACACCTGGGTGTCTTTATTGATGAATAAGACACATGTACAACACCTGGGTGTCTTTATTGATGAATAAGGCACATGTACAACACCTGGGTGTCTTTATTGATGAATAAGACACATGTACAACACCTGGGTGTCTTTATTGATGAATAAGACACATGTACAACACCTGGGTGTCTTTATTGATGAATAAGACACATGTACAACACCTGGGTCCTTTATGATGAATAAGACACATGTACAACACTGGTGTCTTATTGAGAATAACATGTACACACTGGTGCTTTATGATGAATAAGACACATTACAACACTGGGTGTCTTTATTGATGAATAGAAATGTCAATACGGATGTCTTATTACTTAATAAGAACATTACAAACACCGGGTGTTTTAATTGAAATAATGCACTGACAACCACCTGGGTGTCTTTATGATGAATAAGACACCATTCACACCTGGGTGTCTTTATTGGATGAAATAAATGACAACTGGGTGTCTTATGAAAATAAGACACACGTACACACTGGGTGTCTTTATTGATGAAAAAACATGTACACACCTGGTGTCTTTATTGATGAATAATGACAATGTACAAACTGGGTGTCTTTATTGATGAATAATACACATGTACAACACCTGGGTGTCTTTATTGATGAATAAGACACATGTACAACACCTGGGTGTCTTTATTGATGAATAAGACACACGTACAACACCTGGGTACCTTCAGTGGAGAGTATACCCATAAGATATCTAAGATATATTTTGGTATATATGGGACACATCTGCAGTAATTTGTTAGTGACTGAGAAATCTATAGATTTTAAATTACTTAATAAATACCAAACATAGATAGAGGAATGTATGGTAATTCCACAACTACTGTCTACTGAAGACGGCCTCAAATAAAGGTTAGAATATATAAAGAACCCTTATATGTTTTTTTTTTATCTTGGATTGGAAAGAAATGACTAGGAAAAAAATGAGAAATGAACACAAGGAAAATGAAATGAAAGGAGACGATGTTTCGCCCATGTTTACAATATATATATATATATATAAATTATATATATATATATATATATATATATATAATATATATATATATATATTATATATATATATATATATATATATATATATATATATATATATATACACGTACACATTCATACACTTTGTATGGAACCTCTTAATACATATCCCTTGTATTCATACTAAGCTAGTAATGTCCAGTCTAGCTCCTGTCCCCAGCAGTGTCCACACTGTAATATACACTGATAGGTTAGTAATGGTCGTGTAGAGAGACCACGATTCACTGTAACTAACAAGATTGGAAAGATATATTATTTTTGTAATCCAGAAGTGTAACCTTAGTGAGTAGTGGACAGTGTTGTGGTAGTGTAAGAGGTGTGTAAGTTGATGTGTCTTAGTCAGGTGTAGTTGTGTGGGGTGTGTAAGTTGATGTGTCTCAGTCAGGTGTAGTTGTGTGGGGTGTGTAAGTTGATGTGTCTTAGTCAGGTGTAGTTGTGTGGGGTGTGTAAGTTGCTGTGTCTCAGTCAGGTGTAGTTGTGTGGGGAGTGTAAGTTGATGTGTCTCAGTCAGGTGTATTTGTGGGGATGTAATTAGATTGTCTCAGTCAGGTAGTTTGTGGTGTAAGTGAATGTGTCTTACAGTGTAGTTTTGGGGTGTGTCAGTTGATGTGTCCTCAGTCAGTGTATTGTGCTGGGGATGTAAAGTTATGTGTCCTCAGTCAGTGTAGTTGTGTGGAGATGAAAGTGATGTGTCCTCAGCAGTTTATTTGTGGGTGTAATGAATGTCTACAGGTGTATATTGTGGGTGTGAATTGATGATGTCCAGTCAGGTGTAGTTGATGGGGGATGTAAAGTGAGTGTCCATTACAGAGAGTTGTGTGGGATGTAATTGATGTGTCACTAGTCAGGTGTACTCGTGTGGGTGTGTCAAGATTGATGTTCTTAGTCAGGTATGTGGGGGATGTAATTGATGTGTCCTCAGTCAGTGTATTGTGAGGGTGTGTAACTTGACTGTGTCCCTAGTCAGGTGTAGTTGTGGTTAAGATTGTCTAAACCCCAAAAGTTACTATGGCTGGGGCAACATTACAAGCATTACGCATTCTGTAAATAATTCAACAACTACCCACATATCCAGTGATTGAAATGTCAACTAACCCACAATACCATGACTACAACAATTCACTACCCACAATACCGTGATACAACAATTTCACAACACCTACAATACCATGAACTACAACAATTCACTAACCCACATACCTACTACAACAATTCACAACTAACCCACAATACCATGACTGCAACAACTTCCAACTAACCCACAATACCATGACTACAACAATTCCACAACTAACCCACAATACATGACTACAACAATTCAAACTAACCCACAATACCATGACTACAACAATTCACAACTAACCACAATACCATGACTACAACAATTCACAACTAACCCACAATACCATGCTACAACAATTCAACTAACCCACAATACATGACTACAACAATTCACAACTAACCCACAATACATGACTACAACAATTCACAACTAACCCACAATACCATACACAACATTCACAACTAACCCACAATATCATGACAACAACAATTCACAACTAACCCACAATACCAACAACAACAATTCACAACTAACCCACAATACCATGCAACACAACATTCACAACTAACCCACAATACCTGACTACAACAATTCACAACTAACCCACAATACCACAACACAACAATTCCACAACCCACAATACCTAGACAACAACAATTCACACTACCCACATATACCACAACAACAATTCACAACTAACCCACATACCACAACAACAACAACTTCACAACTAACCCACAATACCTCACAAACAATTCACAACTAACCCACAATACCACAACAACAACAATTCACAACTACCCACAATACCACACAACAACAACACAACTAACCCACAATACCACAACAACAACAATCACAACTAACCCACAATACACAACAACAACAATTCACAACTAACCCACAATACCACAACAACAACAACACAACTAACCACAAACAACAACCAACAACTAACCCACAATACCACAACAACACACACAACTAACCCACAATACCACAACAACAACAACCACAACTACCCACAATACCACAACAACAACTCACAACTAACCCACAATACCACAACAACCAACACACAACTAACCCACAATACCACAAACACCAACCAACAACACACAACTAACCCACAATACCACAACAACAACAACACACAACTAACCCACAATACCACAAAACAACAACTCACAACTAACCCACAATACCACAACAACAACACACTCACAATACCACACCAACAACAACAACAATACCACAACAACACACCAACTAACCCACAATACCACAACAACAACACACACAACTAAACCCACAATACCACAACAACAACAACACACAACACACACAACTAACCACAATACCACAACAACAACACAAACACACAACCTCAACCCACAATACCACAACAACAACAACACACAACTAACCCACAATACCACAACAACAACAACTCACAACTAACCCACAATACCAACAACAACAACACACAAACTAACCCACAATACCACAACACAACAACACACAACTAACCCACAATACCAACAACAACAACACACAACTAACCCACAATACCACAACAATAACAACACACAACTAACCCACAATACCACAACAACAACAACTCACAAACTAACCCACAATACCCAACAACAAATAACAAACCACAACTAACCACAATACCACAACAATAACAACTAACACAACTAACACACAATACCACAAAACTAAACAACTCACACAACTAACCCACAATACCACAACAACAACTCACACTAACCCACAATACCACAACAACAACTACACAACTAACCCACAAATACCAAACAACTACAACTCAACAACTAACTCACAATACCACAACAACAACTCACAACTAACCCACAATACCAACAACAACAACACACAACTAACCCACAATACCACAACAACACACACACAACTAACCCACAATACCACAAAACAACAACACAACTAACCCACAATACCACAACAACAACACACAACTAACCCACAATACCACAACATAAAACACACAACAACCCACAATACCACAACAACAACTCACAACTAACCCACAATACCACAACAACAACACACACTAACCCACAATACCACAACAACAACAACACACAACTAACCCACAATACCACAACAACAACACACAACTAACCCACAATACCACAACAACAACAACCACAACTAACCCACAATACCCAACAACAACAACTCACAACTAACCCACAATACCAAACAACAACAACACACAACAACCCACAATACCACAACAACAACTCACAAACTAACCCACAATACCACAACAACAACAATCACAACTAACCCACAATACCAACAACAACACACAACTAACCCACAATACCACAACAACAACAACCACAACTAACCCACAATACCACAACAACAACAATCACAACTAACCCACAATACCACAACAACAACACACAACTAAACCCACAATACCACAACAACAACTCACAACTAACCCACAATACCACAACAACAACACTCACAACTAACCCACAATACCACAACACACAACAAACCACAATACACCCAACAATACCAACAACAACAACAACACACAACTAACCCACAATACCAAAACAACAACTCACAACTAACCCACAATACCACAACAACAACTCACAACTAACCCACAATACCACAACAACAACACACAACTAACCCACAATACCACAACAACAACTCACAACTAACCCACAATACCACAACAACAACTCACAACTAAACCCACAATACCACAACAACAACACACAACTAACCCACAATACCACAACAACAACTCACAACAACCACAATACCACAACAACAACTCACAACTAACCCACAATACCACAACAACAACAACACAACTAACCCACAATACCACAACAACAACAACACTAACCACAATACCACAACAACACACAACTAACCCACAATACCACAACAACAACACACAACTAACCCACAATACCACAACAAAACAACACAACTAACCCACAATACCACAACACAAACAACTCACAACTAACCCACAATACCACAACAACAACAACACACAACTAACCCACAATACCACAACAACAACATCACAACTAACCCACAATACCACAACAACAAAAACACACAACTAACCCACAATACCACAACAACAACACACAACTAACCCACAATACCACATACAACAACTCACAACTAACCCACAATACCACAACAACAACACAAACAAACTACCCACAATACCACAACAACAACTCACAACTAACCCACAATACCAACAACAACAACTCACAACTAACCCACAATACCACAACAACAACTCACAACTAACCCACAATACCACAACAACAACAACTCACAACTAACCCACAATACACAACAACAACAACTCACAACTAACCCACAATACCACAACAACAACAACCAAACTCAATACACAACAACAACTCACAATAACCCACAACTACCAAACAACACACTACAACTAACCCACAATACCACAACAACAACACACAACTAACCCACAATACCACAACAACAACTCACAACTAACCCACAATACACAACAACAACTCACAACTAACTCCACAATACACAACAACAACAACTCACAACTAACCCAACAATACCACAACAACAACTCACAACTACCCACAATAACAAACAACACAACTAACCACATACACAACACACTCACAACTAACCCACAATACACAACACAACTCACAACTAACCCACAATACCACAACAACAACAACTCACAACTAACCCACAATACCACAACAACAACACACAACTGGCCCACAATACCACAACTACAACACACAACTAACCCACAATACCACAACAACAACACACAACTAACCCACAATACCACAACAACAACAACAACTAACCCACAATACCACAACAACAACACACAACTGGCCCACAATACCACAACAACAACACACAACTGGCCCACAATACCACAACTACAACACAACTAACCCACAATACCACAACAACAACAACCACACACACTAACCCACAATACCACAACAACAACTCACTAAACTAACCCACAATACCACAACAACACAACACACAACTAACCCACAATACCACAACAACAACTCACAACTAACCCACAATACCACAACAACAACAACTCACAACTAGCCACAATACCACAACAACAACTCACAACTAACCCACAATACCACAACACAACAACTCACAACTAACCCACAATACCACAACAACAACAACACACAACTAACCCACAATACCACAACAACACACAACTCACAACTAACCCACAATACCACAACAACAACAACCACAACTAACACCCAATACCACAACAACAACTCACAACTAACCCACAATACCACAACACAACTCACAACTAACCCACAATACCACAACAACAACTCACAACTAACCCACAATACCACAACAACAACTCACAACTAACCCACAATACCACAACAACAACTCACAACTAACCCACAATACCACAACAACAACTACACAACTAACCCACAATACCACAACAACAACTCACAACTAACCCACAATACCACAACAACAACTCACAACTAACCCACAATACCACAACAACAACACACAACTAACCCACAATACCACAACTACAACACACAACTAACCCACAATACCACAACAACAACTCACAACTAACTCCACAATACCACAACAACAACTCACAACTAACCCACAATACCACAACAACAACTCACAACTAACCCACAATACACAACTACAACACACAACTAACCCACAATACCACAACAACAACTCACAACTAACCCACAATACCACAACAACAACTCACAACTAACCCACAATACCACAACAACAACACACAACTAACCCACAATACCACAACAAACAACCACAACTAACCCACATACCACAACTACAACACACAACTAACCCACAATACCACAACAACAACTCACAACTAACCCACAATACCACAACAACTCACAACTAACCCCACAATACCACAACAACAACTCACAACTAACCCACAATACCACAACAACAACTCACAACTAAACCCACAATACCACAACAACAACTCACAACTAACCCACAATACCGCAACAACAACTCACAACCAACCCACAATACCACAACAACAACACACAACTAACCCACAATACCACAACAACAACTCACAACTAACCCACAATACCACAACAACAACTCACAACTAACCCACAATACCACAACAACAACTCACAACTAACCCACAATACCACAACAACAACTCACAACTAACCCACAATACCACAACAACAACTCACAACTAACCCACAATACCACAACAACAACTCACAACAAAACCCAATACCACAACAACAACTCACAACTAACCCACAATACCACAACAACAACTCACAACTAACCCACAATACCACAACAACAACTCACAACTAACCCACAATACCACAACAACAAACACACAACTAACCCACAATACCACAACAACACAACACACAACTAACCCACAATACCACAACAACAACACACAACTAACCCACAATACCACAACAACAACTCACAACTAACCCACAATTTTGCGGTAAATCTGTAGACAACATTTCGACCCATAAATAATGACGAAATGTAGACCCCATAAATACAAGTAGAACGTTTCGCTCTATGATGATTGAAGGTTTGAAGGTCAAAATGTAGTCTAAATGTCGACACGTCGACTTAAGCTCGAAAAGGGGACTAAAGGTCAAAACGTTGTCTAAATGTTGAAACGTTGTCTGAAGATCGAAACGTCTAATGTTTGAAATGTCTAAAGAACGGAAAGTCGTTTGAGGGTCTAAACGTTGTCCTGAGATCTAAACGTCGTCTGGAGGTCGAAACATCGGCTGGAGATCGAAACGTCGATTGAACGTCAAAACGTCTGTAGATCTAAACGTCGATTGAAGGTCGAAACGTCGGCTGAAGGTTGAAACGTCGACTGAACGTCGAAACGTCGACTGAAGATCGAAGTGTCTTCTGAAGGTCGAAAGTCTGAATGTCGAAACGTCTGAACGTCGAAACGTCGCCTGATCATCTAAATGTCTGAAGGTCGAAACGTCGGAAGGTCGAAACGACATCTGAAGGTCGAAACGTCGTCTACAAGTGTATCTCTAGCTTGTGATGTCAGTTGTTTATATTTCAAACTGAGAAATTAACAGAGCTTCCGTTGTGACCTAACTCTCTCCTCCTCTCTCTCTCTCTCTCTCTCTCTCTCTCTCTCTCTCCTCTCTCTCTTCTCTCTCTCTCTCTCTTCCTCTCTCTCCTCTCTCTCTCTCTCTCTCTCTCTCTCTCTCTCTCTCTCTCCCCAATCTCTCTCTCCTCTCTCTCTCTCCTCTCTCTCTCTCCTCTCTAATCATCTATCTATCTATCTACTGTTAATCTATACTATCTCTCGTCTGCTCTCTCTCTCATCTCTCCTCTCTCTCTCTCTCGTCTATCATCGTCTCTCTCTCTACCCCTCTCTCTCTCTCACTCTCTCTCTTTCTCTCTCTCTCCCTCCTCTCCTCGTCTGCCCACCTCTCTCTCAAATCTTCTTCTCAAAACTCTCTCAATCTAACTCTTCTTCTCCTAATTCTCCTCTCTCTCCCACTATCATATGCTCTAGGTCAAAAAGTCTTCAATTCAAATCTCTACTACAAACTCTTCTCTAATCTCTTCAACTCTCTCTCTTCTCCTCATCTCTCTCTCTCTCCAACTGCTCCCCTCTGCTCTCTCTCTCACTCTCATATTAGGATTAAGGACTGAAAAAAATCGTTAATAAGGTAATTAAGATATCTTTATTTTCAAAGCCTTTTGTTGATCCTTTTATCCGATATGGAGGTACTCCCCTCCCCACCTCCAGGCTGACATCTGTTTACTAAAGGTACTGACAGCTGTTACTAGAGTTCTGCACTGTTACTACTAGAGGTTTCACTTCTACAGCTGTTTACTAAGGTACTGACAGCTGTTACTAAGTACTGACAGCTTGTTATTTACTAGAGGTCTGACAGCTGTACTAGAGGTCTACACTGTTACTGAGGTTCACTGACAGCTGTACAGAGGTACTGCCATCTGCTTACTAGAGACTGACAGCTTTACTAGAGGTACTGCACTGTTACTAAGGTACTAGACAGCTGTTACTAGAGTCACTGACAGCTGTTACTAGAGTTCACTGACAGCTGTTACTAGAGGTACATGACATCTGATACTAGATGGTACTGACAGCTTGTACTAGAGGTACTGGCACTGTTACTAAGGTACTGACAGCGTTACTAAGGTTCACTGACAGCTGTTACTAGAGTTACTGACACTCTGCTACCTAAGTCTACAGCTGTTACTAGAGTTTCTGTGCAGCTTTACTAAGGTACTTGCGCTGTTACAAGAGGTACTGACAGCTGTTACTAGAGGTTCACTGACAGCTTTTACTGAGGTCACTGACAGCTGTTACTAGAGGTACTGACTCATCTCAGTTTACTAGAGGTACTGACAGCTGTTACTAGAGGATTCGGACAGCTTTATAAAGGTACTGGCAGCTGTTGACTAGAGGTACGAGACAGCTGTATACTAAGGTACTGACAGCTGTACTAGAGGTCACTGACAGCTGTTACTAGGTACTGACAGCTGTTACTAGAGGTACTGACAGCTGTTACTAGAGGTTCACTGACAGCTGTTACTAGAGGTACTGCGACAGCTGTTACTAGAGGTACTGACAGCTGTTACTAGAGGTTCACTGACAGCTCTTACTAGAGGTACTGACAGCTGTTACTAGAGGTACTGACAGCTGTTACTAGAGGTTCACTGACAGCTGTTACTAGAGGTACTGACAGCTGTTACTAGAGGTACTGACAGCTGTTACTAGAGGTACAATGACAGCTGTTGCTAGAGGTACTGACAGCTGTTACTAGAGGTACAATGACAGCTGTTGTTAGAGGTACTGACAGCTGTTACTAGAGGTACTGACAGCTGTTGCTAGAGGTACTGACAGCTGTTACTAGAGGTACTGACGGCTGTTGCTAGAGGTACTGACAGCTGTTACTAGAGGTACAATGACAACTGTTGCTAGAGGTACTGACAGCTGTTACTAGAGGTACTGACAGCTGTTACTAGAGGTACTGACAGCTGCTACTAGAGGTACTGACAGCTGTTACTAGAGGTTCACTGACAGCTGTTACTAGAGGTACTGACATCTGCTACTAGAGGTACTGACAGCTGTTACTAGAGGTTCTGGCAGCTATTACTAAAGGTACTGGCAGCTGTTACAAGAGGTACTGACAGCTGTTACTAGAGGTACTGACAGCTGTTACTAGAGGTTCACTGACAGCTGTTACTGAGGTACTGACATCTGTCTACTAGAGGTACTGACACTGTCTAGAGGTTCTGGCACTATAGGTACTGGCAGCTGTTACTAGAGGTACTGACAGCTGTTACTAGAGGTACTGACAGCTGTTACTAGAGGTTCACTGACAGCTGTTACTTGAGGTACTGACAGCTGTTACTAGAGGTACTGACAGCTGTTACTAGAGGTTCACTGACAGCTGTTACTAGAGGTACTGACGACAGCTGTTACTAGAGGTACTGATATGTGTTACTAGAGGTACACTGACAGATATTAATAGAAGTACTGACAGCTGTTGTTAGAGGTGCTGACAGCTGTTGCTAGAAGTACTGACAGCTGTTACTAGAAGTTCACTGACAGCTGTTACTAGTGGTACTGACAGCTGTTACTAGGACGTACTGACAGCTGTTGCTAAAGGTTCACTGGCAGCTGTTAATAGAGGTACTGACAGATACAGTTACTAGAGGTTCACTGAAGCTGTTATGAAGTACACTGACCGCTGTTACTAGTGTTACTGACAGCTGTTATTAGAGGTTTACACTGACAACTGTTACTAGATGTTCATGACGGCTGCCACAACACTTCTGCTGCCTTCTAGAAGGTTTCATTGACCAGCTGTTACTAGTGGTTCACTGAAGTGTACTAGAGTACGCTGACCAGCTGTTAGTAGAGGGTTCACTGACAGCGCGTTACTAGAGTTACTGACAGCTGTTCTACTAGAGTTTTAAACTGACAGCTGTATAGAGATACAATAATGGGAACAGCTGTTACTAGAGGTTTAAGGTACTGGACAGTTGGTTATAGAGGTATATACACTCGATGTCAGCTGTTACTTAGAGGTGCTTAAAGCTGATACTAGAGGCTACACTGCCAGCTGTCTTGTATAGAGTTCCTGACAGAACGTTACTAGAGTACTGACAGCTGCTATAGATAGTTTACGGATGGTGTTTTTTACTAGAGGTACAGGTGACAGATGTTAGGAGAAGTATGACAGCGGTTACTAGAGGTACACGACTGACAGCTGTTACTTAGAAAACACTACCAGCGGTTACTATGAGCACTGGGACAGCTGTTGCTAGAAGCACGGCCTGACATGCTGTTACAGAAACACTGGACAATGTTACTTGAGCACTGATAGCTGTTACTATGAAGCACGGACACTTGCTACTAGAAACACTGGCAGCTGTTACTAGAAGCATGACAGCTCTTATAGAGGTTTGACAGCTGTTAGTATGATGGTACTGCACTATTATGGAGGCGCTGGACAGCTGTTATAGAGGCATGACAGCTGTTACTAGCAAACACCGACAGCTGTAGTGGAAGCAATGACAGCTGTTACTAGAAGCACTGATGGCTGTTCTAGAAGACTGGGACAGTTGTTACCTAGAAAGCACTTGACAGCTGTTACTAGAAAAGCACTCTGACAGCTGTTTACTAGAGCGCCACACTGGTTAATAGACAGCACTGGACTGCTCTTACAGAGACAATGGCCACCTGTTACTAAAATCCCTGACAGCTGTTACAGGAAAGCACTGACAGCTGTTCTGGAAGCGCTGACTGCTTGTTACAGGAAGCACTTAGATGACAACTGGTTATAGAAACACTGCCAGCTGTTACTAGAAAACACATGACAGCTGTTACTAGAAACTCTGACAGCTGTTACTAGGAAACACTGGACAGCTGTTACTAGAAACATGACAGATGTTTACTTGAAAGCACTGACAGCTGTTATTGAGCACTGCCAAGCTGTTACTATAGACACATATCTGGCGACCTACAACCCAGTCATTTCTCCCACTAGAACAACAAGCGGTGATTGACCGTGACCATAGAAAATACCTCACGGCATGCTGTACACCGTACACAGTTTCAGGACAAGGTACAACCTGGCCCGTGAATCGTCAATAGACAATGACTGTAGTTTAAGAGTAGATAGAGAGGGAGAGAGAGGTAGAAGAGAGGAGAGAGAGAGGTTCGCGAGAGAGGAGAGAGGTGAGAGAGAGTGCGAGAGTAGACGGTTAGATTGGGGTATTAGGTTAGAGGAGAGGTGGAAGACTTCCGACAACAATAGAGAGCGAGAGGTTAAGAGAGTGAGTAGAGAGAGAGAGGAGAGAGACGAGAGAGAGATAGAGAAGGGTAGAGAAGACAGAGAGAGAGAGAGGAGGAGGTAGAGCAGAGGAGGGAGAGAGATGAGGAGAGGAGAGAGGTAGAGAGAGAGAGAGAGAGAGAGACTGAGAGAGGAGAGAGGTGAGAGAGAGGGAGGAGAGAGAGAGGAGAGAGAAGGGAGGAGGAGAGAGAAGAGAGGGAGGGGGAGTAGAGGAGAGAGTGCGGAGGGAGATGATGTGAGAGAGAGAGGAGAGAGACGGAGAGAGGAGGAGAGATGAGAGAAGGAGAGGAGGAGATGAGAGGAGGAGAGAGAGAGAGGAGAGGAGAGGAGAGAGAAGGGAGAGAGAGAGGGGAGAGGAGGGAGAGGAGGAGAGAGAGGAGAGAGAGAGAGAGAGAGAGAGGAGAGAGAAGAGAGAGAGAGGTAGAGAGAGAGTGAGAGAGTGAGGTTTATTAGAGAGAGAGGAGAGAGAGAGGTAGAGAGTGTGAGGAGTGAGAAGAGAAGGAGAGGGAGGGGGAAGAGAGAGAGAGGAGAGAGGAAGAGGAGGAGGAGGGGAGAGAGGAGGTGAGCGAGAGAGAGAGAGAGAGAGAGAGTGGAGAGTGAGGTGAGGAGGTGAGGAGGATGAGTGAGAATATGGAGAGAGAGAGAGAACGAGAGAGGTAGTGGAGATGAGGAGGTGAGTGTTGTGAGAGAGGAGTGGAGAGAGGGAGAGTGGGGTGAGAGGGAAGTGAGGAGAGGTGTGAGGTGGAGGAGAGAGAGGAGAGAGAGGTTAGAGTTATAGAGGTTTAGGAGAGAGAGAGGAAGGAGTGGTAATTTAGAGTGAGAGAGAGAGAGAGAGGTAGAGAGAAGAGAGTGAGAGAGAGAGAGAGAGAGAGAGGAGCGGAGGAGAGGAGAGGAGAGAGAGAGGAGACGAGAGAGGGAGAGAGAGGGAGAGAGAGAGTGAGAGAAGTAGAGAGAGAGAGAAGGTAGAGAGAGAGAGAGAGAGGTAGAGAGAGAGAGAGAGAGAGAGAGAGAGAGAGAGAGAGAGAGGAGAGAGAGAGAGAGAGAAGAGAGAGAGAGGAAGAGAGAGAGTGAGAGAGGAATAATTTGACTTAAGGATGCGGTCTCGACTCGACCCAGCAACTCAATGGCAAGTAACTTCAGGCAGAATATGACAGAAAAATATGGCAAAAATTTTGATTTTTCCCCCCAGCTTCCAGAGATAACATTGGAGGCAGCACCTGGAACTGGACTCTGGATATCTGGAACGGTAGCTGCCTCAGTGTTTGAACAACAATAACATCCCAGTGATATCATTGGAGCCAGGACCAATGTTCAACGTTATCTTACTAACGTTTAATCTCCTGTTTATATACTTATAACTGCCAAACAGAAACTATGTTGATTATATATAATATATATATATATATATATATATATATATTTATAGATATTAATATATAGGGTCCCTTCTCTTCCATCCCTTACCCTCTCCTGCCATCTCCTACCCTCCTGTCAGTCTCCTACTCTCTCTGCTTTTCCTACCTCTCCGTCTTTCTCCCTACTCTCTCTGCTCTTCCTACCCTGCTGTCTTTCTCTTACCTCTCTGCTTCTCCCTACCTCCTGTCTTTCTCCCTTACCCTCTCTGCTTCTCCCTTTCCCTCATGTCTTTCTCCTTACCCTCTCCTGCTTCTCCCTACCTTCCTGTCTTTCTCCCTTACCCTCTTCTGCTTTGCTACCCTAATGTCTTTCTCCTTACCCTCTCCTGCTTCTCCCTACCCTCCTGTCTTTCTCCTTACCCTCTCCTGCTTCTTCCTACCCTCCTGTCTTTCTCCTTACCCTCTCCTGCTTCTTCCTTACCCTCTGTATTTTCCTTCCTCTCCTGCTTCTTCCTACCCTCCTGTCTTTCTCCTTACCCTCTCCTGCTTCTCCCTACCCTCCTGTCTTTCTCCTTACCCTCTCCTGCTTCTCCCTACCATCCTGTCTTTCTCCTTACGCTCTGCTTCCCTACTCTGTTTTCTCCTACTCTTCTCCTGCTTCTTCCTACCTCCTGTCTTTCTCCCTACTCTCTCTGCTTTTCCTACCCTCTGTCTATTCTACTTTCTGCTTCTTCCTACCCTCCCTGTCTTTCTCCCCTACTCTCTCCTGCTCTTCTACCCTCCTGTCTTTCTCCCTACTCTCTCCTGCTTCTTCCTACCCTCCTGTCTTTCTCCCTACTCTCTCCTGCTTCTCCCTACCTCCTGTCTTTGTCCTACTCTCTCCTGTTCTTCTACCCTCCGTCTTTTACTTACCTCTCCTGCTTTCCCTACCGTCCTGTCTTTCTCCTGACCCTTCCTGCTTCTCTCTACCCTCCTGTCTTTGTCCTACTTCTCCTGCTTCTCCCTACCTTCTTGTTTTCTCCTTACCCTTCTCTGCTTCTTCGACCTCCTGTCTTTCTCTTACCCTCTTCTGCTTGTTCCTACCTCTGTTTTTCTTACCCTCTCCTGTTCTCCTACCCTCCTGTCTTTCTCCTTACCCTCTTTGCTTCTCTTTCCTAATGTCTTTTCCTTACACTCTCTGCTTCTCCCTACTCTGTTTTCCTCTTACCCTCTCCTGCTTCTCCCTACCCTCCTGTTTTCTCCTTACCTCTCTTGGCTTCCCCTACCATCCTGTCTTTCTCCTTTCCCTTCTGCTTCTCCCTACCATCCTGTCTTTCTCAATACCTCTCTGCTTCTCCCTACCATACTGTCTTTCTCTTACCTCTCCTGCTTCTCCATACCTCCTGTCTTTTCCTTACCCTATTCCTGCTTCTCCTACCATCCTGTCTTTCTCCTTTACACTTTGCTTCTCCCTACCATACTGTCTTTCTCTTACCTCTCCTGCTTTTCTCCTACCCTCCTGTCTTTCTCCTTTACCCTCTCCTGCTTCTCCCTTCCCTCTGTCTTTCTCCTTCCCTTCATGGCTTCGCCTACCCTTCTGTCTTTCTCCCTACCCTCTCATGCTTCTCCCTACCTCTGTCTTTTCTCTTACCCTCTCCTGCATCTTCCTACCCCTCCTGTCTTTCTCCTTTACCCTCTCCTGGCTGCTCCTACCTCCTGTCTTTCTCCTTCACCTCTCCTGCTTATCCATACCTCTGTCTTTCTCCTTACCCCTCTCTGCTTCTCTACTATGTCTTTTCTTACCTCTCGCTTCTCTCTACCCTCCTGTCTTTCTCCCTACCCTCTCCTGCTTCTCCCTACCCTCCTGTCTTTCTCCCTACCCTCTCCTGCTTCTCCCTACCCTCCTGTCTTTCTCCCTACCCTCTCCTGCTTCTCCTACCCTCCTGGCTTTCTTCCTACCTCTCCTGCTTCCTCTACCTCCTGTCTTCTCTACCTCTCTGTTCTTCCTCCCCTCCGGTCTTTCTCCGGACTACTGTCTTCCTCCCTTACTTCATGCTTCCTCTACCTTCCTGTTATTTCTCCCTACCTCCTGTCTTCCTCCCTACTTTCCTGTTTTTCCCTACCTCTGGTCTCCTCACTACCCGCCTGTCTTCCTCCTTACCGTCTGTCTTCCTCCCTACCTCCTGGCTTCTCCCTACTCTGTCTTTCCCATGCCTCCAGTCTTCCTCCCTATCTCCTGTCTTTCCTCCCTACCCTCCGGTTTTCTCCATAACCCTCCTTGTTTCCTCCCTACCCTCTGTTTCCCTCCCTACCCTCATGTTTCCTCCCTACCCTCGGTTCCTCCCTACCCTCTGTTCTTCCTCCTACCTCCTGTCTTCCGCCTACCCTCATGTCTTCCTCCTACCCTGTCATCCTCCTGCCTCAGTCTTCCTCTACCCTTTAGTCGTCTCCCTACCTCCCGTTTTCCTCCCTACCCTCTGTTTTTCCCTTCCTACCCTCCTTGTCTTTCATTCCTACTCTCCGTTCTTCCTCCCTTCCCTCCTGTTTCGTTCTACCCTCTGTCTTCCTTCTACCAACCTGTCTTCCTCCTTTCCCTCTGTCGTCCTTCCTACCTCCTGTCTTCCTCCCTACCTTCTGTCTTCTCCCTACCTCTGTTTTTCCTCCTACCTCCTGTTCTTCTTCCTTCCCTAATGTTTCCTCTATACACTCCTGTCTTCCTCCCTACCCTCCTGTCTTCCTCCCTTACCCTCTGTCTTCTCCATACCTCCTGTCTTTCCTCCCTAACTCTGTTCTTCTTCCCCTATCTGTCTTCCGTCCCTACCCTCCTTGTCTTCCTCCTACCCTCCTGTCTTCCGCCCTACCCTCCTGTATTCATCTCTTCCCTACTGTCTCCTCCCTTCTATGTTCTTCTGTCTCTACTCCTGTCGTCCTTCCTACCCTTCTGTCTTCCTCTCGACCTTCTTGTCTTCCGCCATTACCAACCAGGCGTCCTCCCTTACCCCCTGTCTTCCGCCCTACCCTCCTGTCTTCCTCCTACCTTCCTGTCTTCCTCCCTACATCCTGGTCTTTCCTCCCTACCCTCCTGTCTGACTCCCTACCCTCCTGTCTTCCTCCTACCCTCCTGTCTTCCTCCCTACTCTCCTGTCTTCCTCCCTACCCTCCTGTCTTCCTCCCTACCCTCCTGTCTTCCTCCCTACCCTCCTGTCTTCCTCCCTACCCTCCTGTCTTCCTCCCTACCCTCCTGTCTTCTCCCTAACTCCTGTTTCCTCCCTACCCACTGTCTTCCTCCCTACCTCCTGTCTTCTCCCTTCCATCCTGCTTCCTCCATACCCTCCTGTCTTCCACCCTTACCCTCCTGTCTTTCCTCTCTACCCTCCTGGTCTTCCTCCTACCCTCCTGTCTATCCTCCCTACACTTCTGTCTTCCTCCCTACCCTCCTGTCTTCCTCCCTACCCTCCTGTCTTCCTCCCTACCCTCCTGTCTTCCTCCCTACCCTCCTGTCTTCCTCCCTACCCTCCTGTTCGACTCTCATTCCCTAGTCCTGTCTTGCTCCCTTACCTCCGGTCTTGCTCCCTACCCTCATGTCTTCCTCCCTTCCCTCCTGTCGTTCCTCCCTTACCCTCCTGTCTCCTCCATACCTTCCTGTCTTCCTCCCTACCCTCTGTCTTATCATGACCCACCGTCTTCCTCCCTACCCTCCTGTCTTCCTCCTACACCTGTCTTACTCCCTACCATCCTGTCTTCCTCCCTACCCAACTGTCTTCTCCCTACCTCCTGTATCTCCCTACCACCACCTTGTCTGTACTCCCTACCCTCCGGGTCTTCCTCCTACCCCACTGTCTGCCTACCCCCCCCCCTACTCCTGGCTCCTCCCTTACCTACTGTCTTCCTCCCTACCATGTCTTCCTCCCTACCCTCCTGTCTTCTCCTAACCCTCCTTCTTCCTCCCTACCCTACTGTCTTCTCCCTTACCCGCCTGTCCTCAATCATACCGTCCTGTCTTCCTCCTACTTCTCCTGTCTTCCGCCCTACCCTCCTGTCTTTCTCCTACCCGCTGTCTCCTCCCTACCCTTCCTGTCCCCTCCTACCCTCCTGTCTTCCTCCCTACCCTCCTGTCTTACTCCCTACGCTATGTCGTCTCCTACCCTCTGTCTCTTCGCCCTAACCACCTGTCTTCCGCATTCCCTCCTGTTTCCTCCTACCCACCTGTCCTTCCTCCCTCCAACTGTTCCTTCACCTACACCCCTGTCTTCACTCCCGTACCTCCTGTCTTACTACTACCACCTGTTCTTCCTCCATGCCCTCCTGGCTTCCTCCCTACAGCATGTCTTACTCCCTACCCACCTGTCTTCCTAATACCCTACTGTCTTCCTCCCTCCCTCCTGTCTGTCCTACCTACCCTCCATGTCGTCCTCCCTTTCCATCCTGTTTCTTCTTCCTACCCTCCTGTCCTCCTCCCTTGCCGTTGTCTTCCTCCTACCTACCTGTCTTCGCCCTTACCTCCTGTCTTTCCCTACCTCCTGTCTTTCATCCCTTTCCTCCGTCCTCCTTCCCGACCCTCCTGTCTTCCTCCCATCTTCTACCTACCCTCTGTCTTCCTCCATACCACCTGTCTTCCTCCCTACCCATCCTGTCTTCCTCCCTACCCACCTGTCTTCCTCCCTACCCTCCTGTCTTCCTCCCTACCCACCTGTCTTCCTCCCTACCCACCTGTCTTCCTCCCTACCCACCTGTCTTCCTCCCTACCATCCGGTTCTTCCTCACCTACCCACCTGTCTTCCTCCTACCCTCCTGTTTCTTCCTCCCTACTCCTGTCTTCCTCCCTACCACTGTCTTCCTCATACCATCCTGTTCTTCCTCCGATCCATCTGTCTTCTCCCTACCCACTGTCTTCCTCCCTACCCTCCTGTCTTCCTCCCCTACCCTCCTGTCTTCTCACTACCTCCTGTCTTCCTCCTACCCTCCTGCTTCCTACCTTACCTCCTGTTTCCTCCCTACCTCCTGTTCTTACTCCCTACCCTCCTGTCTTCCTCCTTCCATCCTGTCTCCTCCATACCCTCCTGTTCTTCCTCCCTACCTCCTGTCATCCTCCTACCTCCTGTCTTTCCTACCTTCCTGTCTTCTCCCTATCCTCCGTCTTCCTACTACCCCGTCTTCCCTTTCCCCTTACCCTCTGTCTTCCTCCCTACCACCTGTCTTCTCACTACCCTCCTGTCTTCCACCCTACCCTACTGTTTCCTCCTAACCTCCTGTCTTCCTCCCTACCCTCCTGTCTTCCTCCCTAACCTCCTCTCCACCTTAATTCATAACAAATACGGATTATTAACGTGGTCCCAGAGGGACATCCGGATCACTGAGTGCGAGAAGGACATAACAAATTCTGAGATATGATTATTATTATTATCATAATTATTATTATTACTATTATTATTATTAGTAGTAATAATAGTACTAGTAGTAGTATGTTTATTACAATTTTTATTGACGTTCTCTCGTTCCTCTGACGTACTGAGAAAACAGTTCCTAGAAGGCAGTAGTCTGTCTAACATTCCTTCCTGTTGTCTCACAGGACACAGACGCCTTTCTTACTCTCACATGTCCGATCCAAACCTACACAAACATGTGTGAGAATAATAATAATAATAATAATAATAAATAATAATAATAATAATAATAATAATATAATAATAATAATATAATAATAATAATAATATATAATAATATATAATAATAATAATAATAAATAATATTAATAATAATAATAATAATTAATAATAATAATACATAATTATAATAATAATAATAATAATTAATAATGAATAATAATAATAATATAATAATAATAATAATAATAATAATAATAATAATAATATTAATAATAATAATAATAATAATATAATAATAATAATATAATAATAATAATATATTAATAATAATAATAATAACATAATAATAATATAATTATCATAATAATTTATAATAATACTAATAAATAAAATAATAATAATTAATAATAATAATTAAATATATAATAATTAATAATATAAATAATAAATAATAATAAGTAATAGTTAATATAAATAATAATACATAAGTTATAATAAATTAATTAATAATAAAATAATTAAGGTATACAATAATGTACTAAGTATTACAAGTACATGTACAATGTATACAAGTACATGTACAAGGTATACAAGTACATGTACAAGGTATACAAGTAATGTACAAGGTAATAAGTACAATGTACAAGGAATATAAGTACATGTCAAGGATATTAAAGTAATATACAATGTATACAAGTAATCTTAATGTTACAAGTACATGTACAAGGTATACAAGTACATGTACAAGGTATACAAGTACAGTACAAGGTATACAAGTACATGTAAAAGGGTATACAAGTACATGTACAAGGTATACAAGTACATGTACAAGTATACAAGTACATGTACAATGTATACAAGTACATGTACAAGGTTATACAAGTACATGTACAAGGTATACAAGACATGTACAAGGTATACAAGTACATGTACAAGGTATACAAGTACATGTACAAGGTATACAAGTACATGTACAAGGTTTTCAAGTACATTGTACAAGGTATACAAGTACATGTACAAGGTATACAAGTAATGTAAAAGGTATACAAGTACTGTACAAGGTAAAACAAGTACAGTACAGGTATAAAGTACATGTCAAAGGTATACAAGTACAGTACAAGGTTTACAAGTACTGTACAAGGTTTTACAAGTACAGTAAAAAGGTATACAAGTACATGTACAAGGTAAAAGTACATGTACAAGGTATAAAAGGTACATGTACAGGTATACAATTTACTGTACAAGGTATACAATTACATGTACAAGGTATGAAAGTACATGTACAAGGTATACAAGTACATGTACAAGGTATACAAGTACATGTACAAGGTTATACAAGTACATGTACAAGGTATCAATTTACTGTACAAGGTATACAAGTACATGTACAGGGTTATACAAGTATCTGGTAAAGGTATACAGTCCTTACAAGGATAAAAGTAATTACTAGGTATAAAATTTGCTTGGTTTCGAGTCATTCGCAAATATCAGTTTGTCCAATGTTAACACCATTCCTAACCCCTAATGTGAACAAGTCTCTAAAAAACCCAGATTGCCACACAGTTCATTTAAAACCAGGTGGACCCAAACCGCCCATCCCAGGATGTTACCCACACCGTCCAATAACACCCAGGATGTGACCCACACCATCCAAACCCCCAGGATGTGCCCCACCCAGTCACTAACACCAAGGATGGACCCCACACCATCACTACACCCAGGATGTGACCACCCCAGTCACTAAACCCAGAATGTGACCCACCAGTCCACTAACACCAGGATGTGACCACACAGTCCACAAAACACCAGGATGTGCCCCACACAATCACTAACACCCAGGATGTGCCCATCCCCAGTCCACTACACCCAGGATGTGACCCACCCCAACCCAAAAACACCAGGATGTGACCACACCAGTCCCTAACACCAGGATGTGACCACACAGTCCACTAACCCCCAGGATGGACCCACACCAGTCCACAAACACCCAGGATGGCCCCCACACCAGTCCTAACACCCAGGTTTGACCCACACCGTCACTAACCCGGATGCCACCCACACCAGTCCACTAACACCAGGATGCACCACACCAGTCCACTAAACACCAGGTACCTATTTTACTGACGGGGAAACATTGATAACCGATGTAAGGGAAAACCCACGCCCAAGTTTTTCTCCCTCCCCTGGAAATGAACCGGATACTCGCAGTTGTGAAGCGAGAACTTTTCCCCCCAGGCCCGCAGCACCTTCTGAGAAAAACATGCATAGCCTGGATGAGAACCATGCCAGACATGACTGTTTCTCATTCTCGCTGCTGGGACACTCTATAACTGATCCCTGGAAATTCTGGAATTACCTTCAGATCACTGGAATCCCGCCCCAAAATACACTCTTCCAGCATATAATACTCAACTTTAACATTTTCCACCCATACCCCCCAGATCAGCCACACTCCAACATACACCCCCCACCTCCAGACCCGCCACACTCCAACATACCCCACCCCCTCCAGACCCGCCACACTCCAACATACACCACACTCCAGACCCGCCACACTCCAACATACACCCCCACCTCCAGACCCGCCACACTCCAACATACACCCACACCCTCCAGACCCGCCACACTCCAAATACACCCACACCCTCCAGACAGCCCCACTCCAACATCACCCACACCTCCAGACCAGCCACACTCACATACACCCAACCCTCCAGACCAGCCCCACTCAACATACACCCCCAACCCTCCAGACAGCCACAACTCAACATACCCCAACCCTCGACCCGCCACACTCAACATACACCACCCCTCCAGACCAGCCACACTCCAAAAATACACCCACCCTCCAGACCAACCCCACTCCAACATACACCCACACCCTCAGACCAACCACACTCCAACATACACCACACCTCCAGACCAACCACATCCAACATACACCCCACCCCTCCAGACAACCAACTCAAACTACACCACACCCTCCAGACCAACCACACTCCAATACACCTACACCCTCCAGACCAACCACACTCCAACATAAACCCCCACCCTCCAGACCACCACACTCCAACATACACCCCCACCTCCAGACCCAACCACACTCCAACATACACCACACCCTCCCGACCAACCACACTCCAACATAAACCCACCCTCCAGACCCCCACACTCCAACATACACCCACACCCTCCAGCAAAAAACACTCCAAAAATACACCACACCCTCCAGACCAACCACACCAACATTTAAAACCCCCACCCTCCAGACCACACACATCCAACATAACACACCCTCCAGACCACCACACTCCCAAAATACACCTACACCCTCCAGACCAACCACACTCCAACATACACCACACCCTCCAGGACCCCCACACTCCAACATACACCCACACCCTCCAGACCAGCCACACTCCAAAATACACCCACACCCTCCAGACCACCACACTCCCAAAATACACCACACTCCAGACAGCCACACTCCAACATAACCCACACCTCCAGACCACCACACTCCAACATACACCCACACCCTCCAAAACAGCCACACTCCAACATACACCCCCACCCTCCAGACCAACCCACTCCCAAAATACACCCACACCTCCAAACCACCACATCCAACTACACCCACACCCTCCAGACCAACCAACTCCAACATACACCCAACCCTCCAGACCAACCCCACTCCAAACATACACCCACACCCTCCAGACCAGCCACACTCCACATACACCACACCCCCAGACACCACATCCAACATACACCTACCCCTCCAGACCAACCACACTCCAACATACACCCACACCCTCCAGACCAACCACACTCCAACATACACCACCCCTCCAGACCAAGCACACTCCAACTACACCACACCCCCCAGACCAACCACACTCCAACATACACCACACCCTCAGACCACCACACTCCAACATACACCCACACCCTCCCGACAGCCACATCTAAATACACCCACACCCTCAGACAACCACACCTCCAACTACCCCCACCCTCCAGATAGCCACACTCTAACATACACTACACCCTCCAGACAAACCACTCCCAACATACCCCCAAACCCTCCAGACAACCACACTCCAACATACAAACCCCCACTCCAGACCAACCACACTCCAACATACACCCACACCCTCAGATAGCCACACTCCAACATACACCACCCCTCCAGACCAACCACATCCTACATACACCCCCACCCCCCAGACCAGCACACTCCCAAAATACACCCACACCCTCCAGACCCGCCCACTCTAACATACACCCAACCCTCCAGACCACCCCACTCAACATACACCCCCACCCTCCAGGGTCAGCCACACTCCAACATACACCCACCCTCCAGATCAGCCACACTCCAACTACACCCAACCCTCCAGATCAACCACACTCAACATACCCCCACACCTCCCGATCAGCCACACTCTAACATACACCACACCCTCCGACAACCCACTCCACATACACCCACACCCTCCAGATAACCACACTCAATTTCACCAACCCTCCAGATACCACACTCCAACATACACCACACACTCAGATCAGCCACACTCCAACATACACCAACACCCTCAGACTAACCCCACTCAACATACACCCCCCCCCTCCAGTCAGCCACACTCCAACATACACCCACACCCTCCAGATCAGCCCACTCTAAAATACACCCAACCCTCCAGATCAGCCACACTCTAACATACACCCAACCCTCCAGATCAGCCACACTCCAACATACACCCACACCCCCCAGACCAGCCACACTCCACAATAACCCACCCTCCAGATCAGCCACACTCAACATACACCCAACCCTCCAGACCACACTCAACATACACCCACACCCTCCAGACCCACACTCAACATACAAACCCCACCCTCCAGACAAACCACACTCCAACATACACCCACACCTCAGATCAGCCACCACTCCAACAATACACCCACACCCTCCAGACACCACACTCAACATACACCACACTCTCCAAAATCAGCCACACTCCAACATACACCCACTCCCTCCAGACCCAACACCTAACATACACCCACAACCTCCAGACAGCCACATCTAAATACACCCCCACCCTCCAGATTTAGCCACCCCTCAACATACACCCAACCTCCAGACACCACACTCCAACATACACCCACACCCTCCAGACCAGCCACACCCCAACATACACCCACCACCCTCCAGCCCAAACCCACACCCCAACACAGAAAATATTGAACACTGGGTCGTTACACAGACAGCACCACTCCTGACACTAGCATCCATCTCACCTCCACTCCACCCACCTCCTCAACACACTTTTACCTCCCACTTGAAAAATCCGTATTATAAGTCTTTTCCAAAACCCTCTAGTGTTTTGGCCTCTCACACCATATTCTCCATCATTTTCCCTGATCTCTTTTAAACGCTTGTCATACTTCTGGCTATTTCCCCTCCCCTCTTCTAATCTTCAACGCCATCTTATTCCCCAGACTCAGGAAATAGGCAGTTGATGAGTGGAACAGTTACCCAGTTGGGTCCTTAAGGCTAGGACTTTAGGTAGCTTCAAATTTAGGTTGGATAAATATTTGAGTGGGAGGGGTTGGATTTGAGTGGACTTGCAAATGAGTGGATAGAGTTATAGACCTTATTTCTTGGGTAGCATTGAAAATTGGGTTGGGCAAATGTTTTGTTAGTGGGATGGATTGTAAAGGACCTGCCTAGTAGGGCCAACAGGCCTGCCCGCAGTGTTCCTCCCTTTCTTATGTTCCTAAGACCCAACTAACCAGAGGAACTATAGGGCCTATCAGTCTGCTAGAAAATGGGCCGCAGGCCTCCTGCAGTGATCCTCATTTCTTATGTTCCTAAGACCCAACTAACCAGAGGAACTATAGACCTATCAGTCTGCTAGAAACATGGGCCAGCAGGCCTCCTGCAGTGATCCTCCTTTCTTATGTTCCTAAGACCCAACTAACCCGAGGATCTATAGACCTATCAGTCTGCTAGAAACACTAGGAAACACTTTTAAGAAACTGGTAGACACAAGACTAAGGATTCACCTCGAGATAAATCATCTGACAGCATCATTCTGAATTACATTCACGTCAATAAGGTCTAAGGATGGAAATATATGGTATAAAATACCGACACAATGGCAATATAAACACAAATGCAGTATAATGTGATCCTTTATTGACTACGTTTCGCCCACACAGTGGGCTTTTTCAAGTCACAAACAGAACTACCTGGGGTGGAAGGAACGCGAGTATTTATAGTCCGGCTGAGGTCAGGTGAAGAATGCTGCATCTGATGATGTACCGAGTTGGGTTTGTAGAGTCTAAAAACTTGGGTAGCTTGGAAAGGAGACTGGACAAGTTTGTGAGCAGACCTTCTACAGTGTTCTTATGTGGGATAGCGATGAAGAAGTTTCTTGGCAAGTGGTTCAGCTATGTTATAGAAGCCACTATTCTGGTTGAAGTTGTCGGATATAGAAATAAGTGATGATTCCAGGATTCTTCGGTATTGGGTGTTGTCTTCTGTGGCGATAAGTCTTGAGTTTCTGTAGTTTATCAAGTGGTTGTGTGAATTACGGGGTTGTACGCAGGCATTCCTTGTGTCGTCAGACCTGCTTGCGTATTGGTGTTCTGAAATACGTGTTTGGAGGTCCCTTGATGTTTCGCCCACGTATAACTTGTTGCAGTCATTACAAGGGATTATGTATACCCCTGCAGAGGATGGGGGCTTGTCCTGCCTACTACTGGTGATGTCCTTGATGGTCGTGGTTGTGGAGGTAGATACTTGGAATGATGTTTTGGCAAAGATGTTGGAAACATGTTTGGCAATGGAGTTGGTGGGAAGGACTATGTATCTCTTCTCGGCAGTGTCTTCTCTGGGTGTGTTGAAGATGTTTAGTGCTCGCCGTCTGCAGTCTCTGATGAAGTGACGAGGATAGTGGAGTTTGGAAAATACCTGTTCAATTATAGTGCATTCTTCCTCAAGGAACTCGTTGCTGCAGATTCTGAGTGCACGCAGGAAGAAGCCTATAATTACACAACTTGTCCAATATCCCCGCCTAGCTACCCAAGACTCTATAACCCCACCCGGTAGATCATCTGATGCAGCAGTCTTCACCTGACCTCAACGTTCTGAACTATAAATACTCCCGTACCTTCCAACCCCAGGTAGATCCGTTTGTGACTTGAAAAAGCCCACTGTGTGGGCGAAACGTTGTCAATAAAGGATCACATTATACTGCATGTGTGTTTATATTTCCATTGTGTCGGTATTTTATACCATTTATTTCCATAATCCCTTGTAATGACTGCAACAAGTTATACGTGGGCGAAACATCAAGGGACCTCCAAACACGTATTTCAGAACACCAATACGCAAGCAGGTCTGACGACACAAGGAATGCCTGCGTACAGCACCGTAATTCACACAACCACTTGATAAACTACAGAAACTCAAGACTTATCGCCACAGAAGACAACACCCAATACCGAAGAATCCTGGAATCATCACTTATTTCTATATCCGACAACTTCAACCAGAATAGTGGCTTCTATAACATAGCTGAACCACTTGCCAAGAAACTTCTTCATCGCTATCCCACATAAGAACACTGTAGAAGGTCTGCTCACAAACTTGTCCAGTCTCCTTTCCAAGCTACCCAAGTTTTTAGACTCTACAACCCAACTCGGTACATCATCAGATGCAGCATTCTTCACCTGACCTCAGCCGGACTATAAATACTCGCGTTCCTTCCACCCCAGGTAGTTCTGTTTGTGACTTGAAAAAGCCCACTGTGTGGGCGAAACGTAGTCAATAAAGGATCACATTATACTGCATTTGTGTTTATATTGCCAAGGTCTAAGGATGTTCGACAGCCATAGTTGCTAAGGACGTGGAGAGACCATTCGACACTGTCTGGCACGCGGGGCTCAAGTACAATCCATGTAGCCTCTCTGACCTTTCTCCAGATGTCAAGAAGTTACTATACAGCTTCCCTGATGACCTACAATGAGAATTAAAATCAAAATATGTCCCCTCCCCTACTTCTTCACCCTTCACGCGGGAGTTCCTCAAGGCTACGTGCTGTCTCCTCCTCTGTTCACACTTAACACAAATGACATACAGATCCTGAATACTAAAACAGACATACACTAACATATGTAGATGACATTACACAATTAATAAAACGAAAAACAATATTTTCCCAAAAGGCCCCCCCCCCACTACCAGTCGAACTCAGAAACCACCACCACACGGACACCCATACCACGAACAAAAACACTAACGTCCTTGGACCCTGACTTCACTCACAGCCTACACATACATATCAACGCCCAAAAATCTATGTCCAATAAATCCCTTGGTCATATATATAGACACAAAGACTCACATCCACACAGTAGACTACACCTATAAGGCCACTCCTACACACCCCTCGCTCTTTCAATGGCTGCTGAGACTAACGCCCTGAAGCTACAACGAATCCAGAACCGAGCACTGGCTGGATGCTGGACGAGGCGTGGAGCGACTCTCCACACACAAGGACTGGCATCCCGGCGCTCAACGTCTTCTGGAAAGAGCTTAGTGACAGACAAATAGACCGACTGGAAACCCGCCAAGACTCATGGACAACGTACCTTCAAAAAATCATAAGACGGTCACACAAAGCTTAAAACCCCTTTCAATGTCTATAACCGGGTCGTCCCCTTTTTTATATCTAACGTCTAATTTCCTGCCCTGCCCTCTCCAGGGGTGGACCTTAAAAAGGGTCCTTTTCGACCAATATTGTAATAATAATAAATAATAACAATAATAATAATAATAATAATAAAATAATAATAATAAAAAAATAATAAAAAATAAAATAAAATAATAATAATAAAAATAAAATAAAAATCATTTCTGCCGTACATTAAAAGGGATACAAACATGTACAAGGATACAAGTCATGTAAAGGTATACAAGTACATTAAAAGGGTTTAAAAGTACTTTAAAGGTATACAAGTACATGTACAGGTATACAAGAAAAAGTAAAAGGGTTTATCAAGTAATGTACAAGGTATACAAGTACATGTACAAGGTATAAAATACATGTACAGGACAAGTAATGTACAAGGGATACAAGTACGTACAAGGTAACAAGTACATTAAAAGGTATACAAGTACATGTACAAGTAATGTACAAGGTATACAGTCATGTAAAAGGTCAAGAAAAGTACAAGGTATACAAGTACATGTACAAGGTATACAAGTACAGTACAAGTACTGTAAAGGTATAAAATACTGTAAAAGGGTACAAGTAATGTACAAGGTTTAACAAGTACATTTAAAGGGTATACAATACAGTACAAGGTAAAAAAAGTACATGTCAGGTAACAAGTACTGACAAGGTATAAAAATACTTACAAGGTATACAAGTACATGTACAAGGAAAACAGACAGAAAAGGTATACAAGTACAGGAAGGGGGGATACAAGTCATTTACAAGGTTACAGCCAAGGACACATGAAATCTATATAAAAAGGGCCCTTGTTAAAGCGAGCATTTCCCGAAATTAGGTCAGTTTTGCCCGGGATTGCCCCAAACACCTCCATAACACCAGGATGTCCCCAAACAGTCCCAAACACCCGGTGTGACCCATACCAGTCCACAAAACCCCCGGGATTGACCCACCCAGTCCACTAACACCCAATGTGACCCACACCAGTCCATAGCGCTCAATTGACCCACACCAGCCCCACAACACCCAAATGTGACCTTCCCCCGCCACAAAACACCAGGATTGCCCCACACAGTCACTAACCCCGGGGGATGTGACCATCCCATCCACTAACACCCGGGATGTGACCCACACCAGTCCACTACCCTCAGGATTGACCCAACCATCCATAACACCCGGGGGATGACCCACACCAGTCCCACTAACCCCCGGATGGCCCAACCATCCACTAAACCAGGTAAGCCCCCAACCACCCCCTAACACCAGAAGGCCCCTCACCGTCCACTAACACCCAGGAGTACCATCCCAGTCCACTAACACCCAGATTTTTCCCCACCGCCATAAACCCAGGGGGGCGACCCACCAAGCCACTAACACACAGAAGTGACCTACACCAGCCATTAACCCCCCGGATGTCCCCCACACCAGTTTACAACATCCTATGTGACCCACACCAGTCCACTCGCCCAGGATGTGACCCAACCAATCCACTAATCCCCGGGATGTGACTCACCCCAGCCCACAAACCCCCAATGTGACTCACACCAGTCCATAACACCTAGGAGTGCCCACACCATTTCCACTAACCCCCAGGTGGACCCCCCATCCACTAACACCCGGATTGACCCACCCAGTCCACTAAAACCCGGGAGGGTAACCATCACCATCCACAACCCCCAGGATGTGATCCCCCCCAGTCCACTAACCCCAGATTGACTCACACCATTACTAACCCCCAGGAGGACCCAAACCATCCACTAAACCCCCCAGGATGTGACCCATACCAGCCACTAAACCCGGGATGTGACTCACCCAGTCCACTAATACCCGGGATGTGCCCCACCCCCAGTCCACAAAAACCCCCGGATGTGACCCCACCAGCCCCACAACACCCAGGATGTGACCCCCCCAACCACAACACCCAGGATGTGACCCACCCATCCACTAACACCAGGATGTTACCCACACCAGTCCACTAACCCCAGGATTGAACCACACCATCCCAAAAAAACCCGGGATGTTTCCAAACCCCCACTAACCCCCAGGATGTGACCCCACCATCCACTAGCACCCAATGTGACCCACCCATTTCCATAGCATCGGTTGACCCACCCCATCCATAAACCCAGGTGTGACCCACACCAGCCCACTAACACTCAGGATGTGACCCACACCATCCACTAACCCCCAGAAGTACAACCCAGCCCACAAAAACCCAAAGGGGACCCAACCATCAAAAAAACCCCTAGGATGTGACCCACCTCCACTAAACCCCCCGGGAGGACCATCACCAGTCCACTAACCCCCGGGATGTGACCATCACCAGCCCCAATAACACCCGGATGTGACCCCACCAGCCCTAAACACAAAATGTGACCTACACCTTCCTTTTAACCCCGGATTTGACCCACCCATTTTTTACTAACATCCATGATGTGCCCCACCCCACCAAAAACCCCCAGGATGGACCCAACCCACCCACAACACCCAGGATGTGACTCCCCCCGGGGGCCATAACACCCAGGATGTGACTCACCCCATCCACTAACACCTTAGGATGGACCCACACCAGTTCACTAACACCCAGATGTACCCAACCATCCACTAACACCAAGGATGTGACCCACACCAGCCCACAAAACCCCCGGATGTGACCATCACCACCCATAACACCCAGGTGGATCCACACCAGTCCACTAACACCCAGGTTACCACCCAGTCCACTAACACCCAGGATGGACCCAACCCCTGCCCCTAACACCCAGGCTGTACCCACACCGCGACAAAACACCCAGGATGGATCACACCATCCACTAACACCCGGATGTGACCCACACCAGCCCGCTAACACCCAGGAGTAACTCCAAATCCAAAAAAACCCAGGATGTGACTCCCCCATCCACTAACACCCAGTATGTGTCCACACCATCCACTACACGCAGGATGTGCCCCCAACCATCACAACACCCGGGATGTGACCCACACCAGCCACTAACCCCAAGATGTGACCCACACCATCAACTACACCCAGGAGGGACCCACACCAGTCCACTAACACCCGGATTGACCCACACCATTTACTTACACCCGAATTTTTACCCACACCATTTTCGCTATCACACGAATTGCACCCCACCAGTCCACTAACAGCACAATGTGCCCCCACTCCCCTTTAAACCCCCAGGATGTGCCCCCACACCGTCCACTAACCCCCGGGAGTGACCCCCCCACCCACTTACACCCAGGAAAGGGCCCCACACCAACTAACACCCATGGGTAAACCCACACCATCCCTAAAAACCGCAGGATGTGACCCACCCCCATTACTAACACCCGGATGGACCCACACCAGCCAAACACCCAGGAGTTTACCCACACCAGTCCACTTACACCCAGGATAGGGCCCCACACCCCCACTAACACCCAGGGGTTTTCCCCACACCAGTTCAAAAACCCCCAGGATTGACCCACACCAGTCACTAAACCCCCGGGGATTGACCCACACCATCCATAACCCCCGGATGTGACTCACACCATCCCAAACCCCCTGGATGTGAGTCACACCATCCCTAACCCCCCAGGTGTGACCCACACCAGCCCCACTAACCCCAGGATGCGACCCACACCACCCACTAACACCCAGGATGGACCCCACCGTCCACAAACACCCGGGGTTTGACTCTCACCATGACAAACCCCCAGGTTTCCCCAACCGCCCCATAACACCCGGGATGTACCCACCCAGTCCACTAACACCAGGATGTCCCCACACCCCAGTCCACTAACCCCCAGGATGTGACCCCCCCCCCGCCCACTAAAACCCGGATTGACCCAACAGTCCACAACCCCCAAAAGTGACCCCACCATCCACAACACCCAGGATGTGACCCACACCAGCCCACTAACACCAGTTTTTCACCCGACCGGGGATAACCATTAACCCAGTGTGTAAATGACCCCCCTAAAGAAACATCTGACGTCCTGATGAATCGACGTCCTGAAGGACCCACATCCTGAAAACCCCCCAGGCACCTAAAGGGACCACAGGCATCCAAAAGGCCCCCAGCCATCCTGAAGAACCCCGGCACCTGAAGGACCACGGGGAACCTGAGGCCCCAGGCATCCTGAAGGACCACAGGCATCCTGGGACCCCGGGCACCTTAAAAGGACCCGGGCCCCTGAAGGACCATAAGCATCCTGAAAAACCCCCCAGGCATCCAAAGGAAAACCCAGGCATCCTGAAAGACCCCAGGCATCCTGAAAGACCCCTGGCATCCTGAAAGACCCCGGGCATCCTGAAGGAATACAGGCATCCTGAATGACCACAGGTATCCTGAAGGACCCAAGGCATTCTGATAGATCCCAGGCATCCTCAAAGACCTCAGGCATCCTGAAAGACCACAGGCATCCTTAAGGACCCCAGGCATCCTGAAAGACCCCAGGCATCCTCAAAGACCTCAGGCATCCTGAAGGACCCCAGGCATCCTTAAGGACCCCAGGCATCCTGAAAGACCCCAGGCATCCTCAAAGACCTCAGGCATCCTGAAGGACCACAGGCATCCTGAAGGACCCCAGGCATCCTTAAGGACCTCAGGCATCCTTAAGGACCCCAGGCATCCTTAAGGACCCCAGGCATCCTTAAGGACCACAGGCATCCTGAAGGACCACAGGCATCCTGAAAAACCCCAGGCATCCTGAAGGACCACAGGCATCCTGAAGGACCCCAGTCATCCTGAAAGACCCCAGGCATCCTGAAAGACCTCAGGCATCCTGAAGGATCACAGGCATCCTGAAGGACCCCAGTCATCCTGAAAGACCCCAGGCATCCTGAAAGACCTCAGGCATCCTGAAGTGCCCCAGGCATCCTGAAAGACCTCAGGCATCCTGAAGGACCCCAGGCATCCTGAAGTACCCCAGGCATCCTGAAAGACCTCAGGCATCCTGAAGGACCCCAGGCATCCTGAAGTACCCCAGGCATCCTGAAAGACCTCAGGCATCCTGAAGGACCTCAGGCATCCTGAAGGACCTCAGGCATCCTGAAGTACCCCAGGCATCCTGAAAGACCTCAGGCATCCTGAAGGACCCCAGGCATCCTGAAAGACCCCAGGCATCCTGAAGGACCCCAGGCATCCTGAAGTACCCCAGGCATCCTGAAAGACCTCAGGCATCCTGAAGGACCCCAGGCATCCTGAAGTACCCCAGGCATCCTGAAAGACCTCAGGCATCCTGAAGGGACCACAGGCATTCTGAAAGACCTCAGCATCCTGAAGTACCCCAGGCATCCTGAAAGACCTCAGGCATCCTGAAGACCCCAGGCATCCTGAAAGACCTCAGGCATCCTGAAGTACCCAGGCATCCTGAAAGACCTCAGGCATCCTGAAGGACCAAGGCATCCTGAAAGACCTCAGGCATCCTGAAGTACCCCAGGCATCCTGAAAGACCTCAGGCATCCTGAAGGACCCCAGGCATCCTGAAAGACCTCAGGCATCCTGAAGTACCCCAGGCATCCTGAAAGACCTCAGGCATCCTGAAGGACCCCAGGCATCCTGAAAGACCCCAGGCATCCTGAAGTACCCCAGGCATCCTGAAGTACCCCAGGCATCCTGAAGTACCCCAGGCATCCTGAAGTACCTCAGGCATCCTGAAGTACCCCTGGCATCCTGAAAGACCTCAGGCATCCTGAAGGACCCCAGGCATCCTGAAGGACCCCAGGCAAGCTGAGAGAAAGGATCTCACAGCTGAAGACTCGTTGACTTCCTCAGCTGTAATGAACGGCCCTGGAACGTGCCTTTACCGACGTTCTGAGCCCTGACCTTCCCTGAGGGCCCTGGAACGTGCCTTTACCGACGTTCTGAGCCCTGACCTGCCCTGAGGGCCAGTAGAAAGTGCCTCACTTTCACACTGCCACTTTCTCATTAATTTTGACCTTAATATTCACCTTCACCTTCAAACCGCATGTCAATTAATGTGACATGTCATGTCGATACTTCATCCTGTCAGTGTTCACCTAGCAGTAAGTAGGTACCTGGGTGTTAGTTACCTTACACCTGCTGTCAGTGTTCACCTAGCAGTAAGTAGATACCTGGGTGTTAGTTACCTTACACCTGCTGTCAGTGTTCACCTAGCAGTAAGTACGTACCTGGGTGTTAGTCACCTTACACCTGCTGTCAGTGTTCACCTAGCAGTAAGTAGGTACCTGGGTGTTAGTTACCTTACACCTGCTGTCAGTGTTCACCTAGCAGTAAGTAGATACCTGGGTGTTAGTTACCTTACACCTGCTGTCAGTGTTCACCTAGCAGTAAGTACGTACCTGGGTGTTAGTTACCTTACACCTGCTGTCAGTGTTCACCTAGCAGTAAGTAGGTACCTGGGTGTTAGTTACCTTACACCTGCTGTCAGTGTTCACCTAGCAGTAAGTAGGTACCTGGGTGTTAGTTACCTTACACCTGCTGTCAGTGTTCACCTAGCAGTAAGTAGGTACCTGGGTGTTAGTTACCTTACACTGCTGTCAGTGTTCCCCTTTAGCAGTAAGTAGGTACCTGGGTGTTAGTTACCTTACACCTGCTATCACGTTCATCTAGCAGTAAGTAGGTACCTGGGTGTTAGTTACCTTACACCTGCTGCCCATGTTCACCAGCAGTAAGTAGGTACCTGGGTTTTTAGTTACCTTACACCTGCTGTCAGTGTTCACCTAGCAGTAAGTAGGTACCTGGGTGTTAGTTACCTTACACCTGCTGTCAGTGTTCACCTAGCAGTAAGTAGGTACCTGGGTGTTAGTTACCTTACACCTGCTATCACCGTTCATCTAGCAGTAAGTAGGTACCTGGTGTTAGTTACCTTACACTTGCTGTCAGTGTTCACCTAGCAGTAAGTAGGTACCTGGGTGTTAGTTACCTTACACCTGCTGTCAGTGTTCACCTAGCAGTAGTAGGTACCTGGGTGTTAGTTCCTTACACCTGCTGTCCTGTTCACCTAGCAGTAAGTAGGTACCTGGGTGTTAGTTACCTTACACCTGCTGTCATGTTCACTAGCAGTAAGTGGGTACCGGGTGTTAGTTACCTTACACTTGCTGTCAGTGTTCACCTAGCAGTAAGTAGGTACCTGGGTGTTAGTTCACCTTACACCTGCTATCACCGTTCATCTAGCAGTAAGTAGGTACCTGGGTGTTAGTTACCTTACACCTGCTATCACCGTTCATCTAGCAGTAAGTAGGTACCTGCGAGTTAGTCCCCTTACACCTCTTTAAAACCTTTTCATCAAGCAGAAAAGTAGGAAACCCTGGTTTTTTTTTTCCTTACATTTGCGGGTCAGTGTACCCTAGCAGTAAGTAGGTACATGGGTGTTGGGGTTCACCTTACACCTGCTGTTTTTCCGGGTTAAACCTGGCCAGTAAGTAGGACATGTGTTTATTTCCCCCTTACACCTCGGGGTTGTACACCAAGCAGTAATTTAGGAAACCTGGGTTTTTATTACCTTACATTTGGGGTTTTCATTGAACCCCTACAGTAAGTAGGTCCCTTTGTTGTTGTCAAAACACCCTGCTATCACCGTTAAAATCTAGCAGTAAAAAAGGAAACCTGGGTGTTATTAACCTTACCCCGCTTCAACCCGTTTCATCTAGCAGCAAGTAGGTACCGGGGGTTGTTAGTTACTTACACCTTGCTGTCGGGTTTTTCCCCTACAGTAAGTAGGTCCTGGGGTTGGGTTCCCTTTAAACACCTGCTGTCACGGTTCATCTGCATTAAGTAGGGTCCCCTGGGTTTTAAATTAAAACCTTCCCCTTTCAAACACCGTTCATCTGCAGTAAGGGGTTTCCTGGTTTTAAAAGCCCCTTTAAAACCTCTTTCCCCCGTTTAAACTACAGAAAAGTAGGTCCTGCTTTGTTATTTAAACCTTTTACACGTTTGCAGTGTAAAAACCCTGGGCAGTAAGTGGGTTTCAAGGGTGAAGCACCTTAACCCCTGTTTATCACCCGTTCACCAAAGCAAAAAGTATTTCCCGGGTTTGTTATTTCCCCCTTACCCCTGCGTCAGTGTCCCACCTAGCAGAAAGTAGGTCCCCTGGGTTTTATTTTCCTTACCCCTTTGCTAACCCACCGTTAAACCTTAGCAAAAGTGGGTTTCCCTTTGGGTTTGTTAGTCCCCCCTTTAACACCCCTATCACCGTTCCCCTAGCAAATATTTAGGTCCCTGGGTGTTAGGGGGACTGGGTGGGACCCATCCGGGGAAAAAATTTAAACCCAAATTTTTGTGGGAAATGTGTACAAAACCCGGGGAATTTTTCTATTTTTTAATTTCATGGGGTGTGAAAAAATGGTCTGAAAATTTGGGAACCCATGTAGGAAATAAATTTTATTTTTAATTAAAATTTTTTATTATTATTATTAATTATTATTTTTTTTAAATATTATTATTATTTTTAAAATTAAAAAAAATTTATTTTTATTTTTTTAAAACTAAAAAATTTTTTATTTTAATTTTTAAATTATTGAATTTAAAATTTTTTTTTAAAAATTTTTTATCAAAATTATCTTTAAATTTTTTTATTTTATTTTTAATTTTTAAATTATTGTTTTAAAATTATTATTTTTTATTAATTTATTATTATTATTTTATTTTTTATTATTTTTAAATTTCAAAAAATTATAAAAATTTTATTTATTAAATTATTAAATTATTTTTTATTATTTATTTTTATTATTTTTAAAAAATTTTTTAAATTTTTAATTTTTAATATTTTTATTAAAATTTATTATTATTTTTATTATTATTATTTTTAAATTATAAAATTAAAAAATTATTATTTATTTTTAAATTTTATATATTTTATTATTTATTTTTATTATTTTTAAATTATTATTATTATTATTAAAAATTATTTTTAATTATTATTATAATATTTTAAATTATTATTATATTTTTATTAAATTTTAAATTTTTAAATTATTATTTTTTCAAATTTTTATTTTTATTTTTTTTTTTTTTTTTATTATTATTATTTTTAAAAAATTTAGATTTTTAATTATTATTATTTTTAATTATTTTTAAATTTATTTTATTATTAATTTTTAAAATTTTTATTTTTTTATTTTTTTTAAAAATTAAAAATTTTTATTTTTATTATTACAGAAAGATGACGAAACCGGGAATCTGGGGTTTAAAACTAAATGTGTTACGTGTGTTGTTATACTGTGTGTTGTTAACTGTGTGTGTTTATACGTTTTTTTTATACTGGTTTGTTTAGTGTGTGTTATACTGTGTGTTTTTATACGGTGTTGATACTGTGTGTTTAAATGGTGTTGTTAACTGGTGTTTTTTAAACTGTGTGTGTTATACTGGTGTTGTTATACTGTTTTTTTAACGTGTGTTTTTAATCTGTGTGTTTGTTTCTGTGTGTTGGTATATGTTGTTGTTTTACTGTGTTTTTAACTGTTGTTGTTTACTGTGTTTTTGTTAACTTTTGGGTTGTTAACTGGTTTGTTTATACTGTGTTGTTACTGTGGTTTTTTAAAAACTGTTGTTGTTATACGTGTGTTGTTTACTGTGTGTTTTATAAGTTTTGTTATATGTGGTTTTTTTTATACTGTGTGTTTTTTAAAACTGTGTTTTGTTTACTGTTGTTGTTAACTTGTGTTTTATTGTTTTGTTATATGTGTGTTTATACTTTGGTTGTTTATACTGTGTGTTTTTTTGGGTTTTGGGTTATACGTGTGTTGTTATACGTGTGTTGTTTCTGTTTTTTGTTATACTGTTTGTTATACTGTGTGTTGTTAAAACTGGTGTTGTTTTTATGTGTGTTGTTATATGTGTGTTGTT
>NC_069494.1:15114798-15152198 GCF_026875155.1 Cherax quadricarinatus
TAAAAGTCACTTAAAAAACAAGGTAAGACTTGTACATGTCTTTGTTGTGTTAAAAATATATTTATGCATCGTAACATGCTCAGTCACTACATCTTTACAATCCTCTTATATCTCTTATTAAAGTTATTAATTTATTATAGCACTTTAATACATCTGTAGTTTATTATAACACTTGTAAATGCCTTTGTTATATTAAAATTGCATTTGTGAATTATTTTTATGTGTAATAGATGTATCTATTACACCAAAACTCGCTCTCTCACTACACCTTTACAAAAAAAAATATGAATTATTATAGTACCTAAACATCACTCTGATTTATTGTTACATTTGTAAATGTCTTCGTTATATTGAAATCGTATTTATACTCCAGGTATGCACAATTTTTATGTGAGATAGATGTATCTACTGCACAATAACAAAGGCAGACCATCTTCACGATCCTCTTAAATATCTCTAAATTACAGAAAAACATAAATAATTTATTTAAAATTGTTTGTATGTAATTTAGTATAGCACTTAGAAGATATATTAATTGATCAATATTATATTTATGTACCATTCTTATATCCGATAGATGTTTCTTCTCCCAATAAGCAGGCAGTACATCTTTCCAATCCTCTTAATTTATTAAATAAATTCTTTTGTAGTTTATTATAGCACCTAGAATATATCTCTGTTCATTGACAATATATTTATATATATATTTTATCTCTAAAATATATATGCTGCCCAGTAACACAGGCAATACATGTTTAAAATCCTGCTAAACATTTGTACTAAGAAAAACCAGTGTCTGGCGAAACACTTCCGGAAGAAAGATTCCAAAATGTCTCATTTATCATATCTCTAGCAGTTTCGCCCTTGTACCACGCACTCTCTTTAATCCTGAAAAAATCTGGGAATGGGAGGGGTTGGAACTCATGGCCAGTGAGTCGTACAACACCAGGGCAGTGCATTTAAGGTCTCACTTGCCATATTAATAATAATATTAATAATAATAATAATAATAATAATAATAATAATAATAATAATAATAATAATATATTTCTACCAGTACATGTACAAGGTATACCAGTACATGTACAAGGTATACCAGTACATGTACAAGGTATACAAGTACATGTACAAGGTATACAAGTACATGTACAAGGTATACAAGTACATGTACAAGGTATACAAGTACATGTACAAGTATACCAGTACATGTACAAGGTATACCAGTACATGTACAAGGTATACAAGTACATGTACAAGGTATACAAGTACATGTACAAGGTATACAAGTACATGTACAAGGTATACAAGTACATGTACAAGGTATACAAGTACATGTACAAGGTATACAAGCACATGTACAAGGTATACAAGTACATGTACAAGGTATACAAGTACATGCACAAGGTATACAAGTACATGTACAAGGTATACAAGCACATGTACAAGGTATACAAGTACATGTACAAGGTATACAAGTACATGTACAAGGTATACAAGTACATGTACAAGGTATACAAGTACATGTACAAGGTATACAAGTACATGTACAAGGTATACAAGTACATGTACAAGGTATACAAGTACATGTACAAGGTATACAAGTACATGTACAAGGTATACAAGTACATGTACAAGGTATACAAGTACATGTACAAGGTATACCAGTAAAATGTACAAGGTATACAAGTACATGTACAAGGTATACAAGTACATGTACAAGGTATACAAGTACATGTACAAGGTATACAAGTACATGTACAAGGTATAAAAGTACATGTACAAGGTATACAAGTACATGTACAAGGTATACCAGTACATGTACAAGGTATACAAGTACATGTACAAGGTATACAAGTGCATGTACAAGGTATACAAGTACATGTACAAGGTATACAAGTACATGTACAAGGTATACAAGTACATGTACAAGGTATACAAGTACATGTACAAGGTATACAAGTACATGTACAAGGTATACCAGTACATGTACAAGGTACACAAGTACATGTACAAGGTATACAAGTACATGTACAAGGTATACAAGTACACGTACAAGGTATACAAGTACATGTACAAGGTATACAAGTACATGTACAAGGTATACAAGTACATGTACAAGGTATACAAGTACATGTACAAGGTATACAAGTACATGTACAAGATATACCAGTACATGTACAAGGTATGCAAGTACATGTACAAGGTATACAAGTACACGTACAAGGTATACAAGTACATGTACAAGGTATACAAGTACATGTACAAGGTATACAAGTACATGTACAAGGTATACAAGTACATGTACAAGGTATACAAGTACATGTACAAGGTATACCAGTACATGTACAAGGTATGCAAGTACATGTACAAGGTATACAAGTACACGTTACAAGGTATACAAGTACATGTACAAGGTATACAAGTACATGTACAAGGTATACAAGTACATGTACAAGGTAATACCAGTACATGTACAAGGTATACAAGTACATGTACAAGTATACAAGTACATGTACAAGGTATACAAGTACATGTACAAGGTATACAAGTACATGTACAAGGTATACCAGTACATGTACAAGGTATACAAGTACATGTACAAGGTATACAAGTACATGTACAAGGTATACAAGTACATGTACAAGGATACAAGTACATGTACAAGGTATACCAAGTACATGTACAAGGTATACAAGTACATGTACAAGGTATACAAGTACATGTACAAGGTATACAAGTACATGTACAAGGTATACCAGTACATGTACAAGGTATACCAGTACATGTACAAGGTATACAAGTACATGTACAAGGTATACAAGTACATGTACAAGGTATACAAAGTACATGTACAAGGTATACCAGTACATGTACAAGGTATACAAGTACATGTACAAGGTATACAAGTACATGTACAAGGTATACCAGTACATGTACAAGGTATACAAGTACATGTACAAGGTATACAAGTACATGTACAAGGTATACAAGTACATGTACAAGGTATACCAGTACATGTACAAGGTATACAAGTACATGTACAAGGTATACAAGTACATGTACAAGGTATACAAGTACATGTACAAGGTATACAAGTACATGTACAAGGTATACAAGTACATGTACAAGGTATACAAGTACATGTACAAGGTATACAAGCACATGTACAAGGTATACAAGTACATGTACAAGGTATACAAGTACATGTACAAGGTATACAAGTACATGTAAAAAGGTATACAAGTACATGTACAAGGTAAAACAAGTACATGTACAAGGTATACAAGTACATGTACAAGGTATACCAGTACATGTACAAGGTATACAAAGTACATGTACAAGGTATACAAGTACATGTACAAGGTATACAAGTACATGTACAAGGAATACAAGTACATGTACAAGGTATACAAGTACATGTACAAGGTGTACAAGTACATGTACAAGGTATACAAGTACATGTACAAGGTATACAAGTACATGTACAAGGTATACAAGTACATGTACAAGGTATACAAGTACATGTACAAGGTATACAAGTACATGTACAAGGTATACAAGTACATGTACAAGGTATACAAGTACATGTACAAGGTATAGCAGTACATGTACAAGGTATACAAGTACATATACAAGGAATACCAGTACATGTACAAGGTATACAAGTACATGTACAAGGTATACAAGTACATGTACAAGGTATATAAGTACATGTACAAGGTATACAAGTACATGTACAAGGTATACAAGTACATGTACAAGGTATACCAGTACATGTACAAGGTATACAAGTACCTGTACAAGGTATACAAGTACATGTTACAAGGTATACAAATACATGTACAAGGTATACAAGTACATGTACAAGGTATACCAGTACATGACAAGGTATACAAGTACCTGTACAAGGTATACAAGTACATGTACAAGGTATACCAGTACATGTACAAGGTATACAAGTACCTGTAAAAAGGTATACAAGTACATGTACAAGGTATACCAGTACATGTACAAGGTATACAGACCATAGCTGACATCAGTGACATACTGCTATATAGAAAGCCGCTTGTTATGCTTTAGCATTTCCCGCAAATTAGGTCAGTTTTTGTCCCAGGATGTGACCCACACCAGTCCACTAACACCCAGGATGTGACCCACACCAGTCCACTAACACCCAGGATGTGACCCACACCAGTCCACTAAACACCCAGGATGTGACCCACACCAGTCCACTAACACCCAGGATGTGACCCACACCAGTCCACTAACACCCAGGATGTGACCCACACCAGTCCACTAGCACCCAGGATGCCACCCACACCAGTCCACTAACACCCAGGATGTGACCCACATCAGTCCACTAACACCCAGGATGTGACCCACACCAGTCCACTAACACCCAGGATGTGACCCACACCAGTCCACTAACACCCAGGATGTGACCCACACCAGTCCACTAACACCCAGGATGTGACCCACACCAGTCCACTAACACCCAGGATGTGACCCACACCAGTCCACTAACACCCAGGATGTGACCCACACCAGTCCACTAGCACCCAGGATGCCACCCACACCAGTCCACTAACACCCAGGATGTGACCCACATCAGTCCACTAACACCCAGGATGTGACCCACACCAGTCCACTAACACCCAGGATGTGACCCACACCAGTCCACTACACCCAGGATGTGACCCACACCAGTCCACTAACACCCAGGATGTGACCCACACCATTTCCCCTAGCACCCAGGATGCCACCCACACCAGTCCACTAACACCCAGGATGTGACCCACATCAGTCCACTAACACCCAGGATGTGACCCACACCAGTCCACTAACACCCAGGATGTGACCCCCCACCAGTCCACTAACACCCAGGATGTGACCCACACCAGTCCACTAACACCCAGGATGTGACCCACACCAGTCCACTAACACCCAGGATGTGACCCCCACCAGTCCACTAACACCCAGGATGTGACCCACACCAGTCCACTAGCACCCAGGATGCCACCCACACCAGTCCACTAACACCCAGGATGTGACCCACATCAGTCCACTAACACCCAGGATGTGACCCACACCAGTCCACTAACACCCAGGATGTGACCCACACCATCCACTAACACCCAGGATGTGACCCACACCAGTCCACTAACACCCAGGATGTGACCCACACCAGTCCACTAGCACCCAGGATGCCACCCACACCAGTCCACTAACACCCAGGATGTGACCCACATCAGTCCACTAACACCCAGGATGTGACCCCCACCAGTCCACTAACACCCAGGATGTGACCCACACCAGTCCACTAACACCCAGGATGTGACCCACACCAGTCCACTAACACCCAGGATGTGACCCACACCAGTCCACTAACACCCAGGATGTGACCCACACCAGTCCACTAACACCCAGGATGTGACCCACACCAGTCCACTAACACCCAGGATGCAGAGGCGTCGTAAGGGGGGGCGGGCCGCCCCGGGTGACACTAATACAGAAAACAGTGCTGCACCAACATTACAGAAGAATCCTTCATTTCTATATAACCTATTAAATATTAACATAGTACAAATAAGCCTATATAGGGAAAATTATTGATTCTGATGATGAGTTGGTTGTTAGTTAGTTTAATATGTTTATTATGCACCCCATACCCATCCTGTGGGCGGTAGTCACCCCATACCCATCCTGTGGGTGGTAGTCCACCCCCATACCCACCCCCTGTGGGCGGTAGTCACCCCATACCCATCCTTGGGGGTGGGTGTAGTCACCCCATACCCATCCTGTGGGCGGTAGTCACCACATACCCATCCTGTGGGCGGTAGTCACCCCATACCCATCCTGTGGGCGGTAGTCACCCCATACCCATCCTGTGGGCGGTAGTCACCACATACCCATCCTGTGGGTGGTAGTCACCCCAAACCCATCCTGTGGGGGGTAGTCACCACATACCCATCCTGTGGGCGGTATTTCACCCCATACCCATCCTGTGGGCGGTAGTCACCACATACCCATCCTGTGGGCGTAGTCACCACATACCCATCCTGGGCGGTAGTCACCACATCCCCATCCTGTGGGCGGTAGTCACCACATACCCATCCTGTGGGTGGTAGTCACCCCATACCCATCCTGTGGGCGGTAGTCCCACATACCCATCCTGTGGGCGGTAGTCACCCCTACCCATTCCTGTGGGCGGTAGTCACCACATACCCATCCTGTGGGCGGAAGTCACCCCATACCCATCCTGTGGCGGTAGTCACCACATACCCAAATCCTGTGGGCGGTAGTCACCACATACCCATCCTGTGGGCGGTAGTCACCCCATACCCATCCTGTGGGCGGTAGTCACCACATACCCATCCTGTGGGTGGTAGTCACCCCATACCCATCCTGTGGGCGGTAGTCACCACATACCCATCCTGTGGGCGGTAGTCACCCCATACCCATCCTGTGGGCGGTAGTCACCACATACCCATCCTGTGGGTGGTAGTCACCCCATACCCCATCCTGTGGGCGGTAGTCACCCACATACCCATCCTGGGGGCGGTAGTCACCCCATACCCATCCTGTGGGCGGTAGTCACCACATACCCATCCTGTGGGCGGTAGTCACCCATACCCATCCTGTGGGTGGTAGCACCACATACCCATCCTGTGGGCGGTAGTCACCACATACCCATCCTGTGGGCGGAAAGTCACCCCATACCCATCCTGTGGGTGGTAGTCACCACATACCCATCCTGTGGCGGTAGTCACCCCATACCCTCCTGTGGGTGGTAGTCACCACATACCCATCCTGTGGGTGGTAGCACCACATACCCACCCTTTGGGGGTAGTCACCACATACCCATCCTGTGGCGGTAGTCACCACATACCCATCCTGTGGGTGGTAGTCACCACATACCCATCCTGTGGGGGGTAGTCACCCCATACCCATCCTGTGGGGGGTAGTCACCACATACCCATCCTGTGGGTGGTAGTCACCACATACCCATCCTGTGGGTGGTAGTCACCACATACCCATCCTGTGGGCGGTAGTCACCACATACCCATCCTGTGGGGCGGTAGTCACCACATACCCATCCTGTGGGTGGTAGTCACCACATACCATCCTGTGGGCGGTAGTTCACCACATACCCATCCTGTGGGTGTAGTCACCACATCCCCATCCTTGGGCGGTAGTCACCACATACCCATCATGTGGGCGGTAGTCCCCCATACCCATCCTGTGGGCGTAGTCACCACAACCCATCCTGTGGGCGTAGTCACCACATACCCATCCTGTGGGCGTAGTCACCACATACCCATCCTGGGGGGCGGTAGTCACCCCATACCCATCCTGTGGGCAGTAGTCACCACATACCCATCCGTGGGCGGAGTCAACCCCATACCCATCCTGTGGGCGGTAGTCCCCACATACCCATCCTGTGGGCGGTAGTCACCACATACCCATCCTGTGGGGGGGTAGTCCCCAAACATACCCATCCTGTGGGCGGTATCACCCCATACCCATCCTGTGGGCGGTAGTCACCACATACCCATCCTGTGGGCGGTATTTCACCACATACCCATCCTGTGGGCGGTAGTCACCACATACCCATCCTGTGGGTGGTAAGTCACCACATCCCCCATCCCTGTGGGCGGTAGTCACCACATACCCATCCTGTGGGCGGTAGTCACCCCATACCCACCTGTGGGCGGTAGTCACCACAAAACCCATCCTGTGGTGGTAGTCACCACATACCCCATCCTGTGGGCGGTAGTCCACCACAATACCCATCCTGTGGCGGTAGCCCACCCCATACCCATCCTGTGGCGGTAGTCACCACATACCCTCCTGGGGGCGGTAGTCCACCCCATCCCCATCCTGTGGGTGGTAGTCACCCCATACCCATCCTGTGGGTGGTAGTCACCACAAAACCCATCCTGTGGGCGGTAGTCACCACATACCCATCCTGTGGGCGTGTCACCCCATACCCATCCTGTGGGCGTAGTCACCACATACCCATCCTGTGGGTGGTAGTCACCACATACCCATCCTGTGGGCGGAAAGTCACCACATACCCATCCTGTGGGCGGTAGTCACCCCATACCCATCCTGTGGGCGGTAGTCACCACATACCCATCCTGTGGGCGGTAGTCCCCCCATACCCATCCTGTGGGTGGTAGTCACCCCAACCCATCCTGTGGGTGGTAGTCACCACATACCCATCCTGTGGGCGGTAGTCACCACATACCCATCCTGTGGGCGGTAGTCACCCCATACCCACCCTGTGGGCGGTAGTCACCAAAATACCCATCCTGTGGGGGGTTAGTCACCACATCCCCATCCTGTGGGCGGTATCACCACATACCCATCCTGTGGGCGGTAGCCCACCCCGTAACCCATCCTGTGGGTGGTAGTCACCCCATACCCTCCTGTGGGTGGTAGTCACCACATACCCATCCTGTAGGTGGTAGTCACCCCATACCCATCCTGTGGGCGGTAGTCACCCCATCCCCCATCCTGTGGGTGGTAGTCACCCCATACCCATCCTGTGGGGCGGTAGTCACCCACATACCCACCTGTAGGTGGTAGTCACCCCATACCCATCCTGTGGGCGGTAGTCACCCCATACCCATCCTGTGGGCGGTAGTCACCCCATACCCATCCTGTGGGTGGTAGTCACCACATACCCACCTTTGGGGGGTAGTCAAAAGATTACAGAGGAAACATAATTGGTCCGGGGACTGGACCTCCAAAGTTTTGATAGGGGGCAAGTTACAGAGGTAATGAACTCACAATTTACAAAGGTAATGAACCACAATTTACAAAGGTATGAACTCACAATTTACAAAGGTAATGAACTCACAATTACAAAGGTAATGAACTCACAATTTACAAAGGTAATGAACTCACAATTTACAAAGGTAAAGAACTCAAAATTTTACAAAGGTAATGAACTCACATTTACAAAGGTAATGAACTCACAATTTACAAAGGTAATGAACTCACAATTTACAAAGGTAATGAACTCACAATTTACAAAGGTAATGAACTCACAATTTACAAAGGTAATGAACTCCATGATGATGTGATAGATGATTTTGCATAAATGAAGGCAAAGAAATATAAGATCAGATTCACTGAGTTGTTACCTGTACTCAACCTGGAGTTTACCTGGAGAGAGTTCCGGGGGTCAACCCCCCCGCGGCCCGGTCTGTGACCAGGCCTCCTGGTGGATCAGAGCCTGATCAACCAGGCTGTTGCTGCTGGCTGCACGCAAACCAACGTACGAGCCACAGCCCGGCTGATCAGGAACTGACTTTAGGTGCTTGTCCAGTGCCAGCTTGAAGACTGCCAGGGGTCTGTTGGTAATCCCCCTTATGTGTGCTGGGAGGCAGTTGAACAGTCTCGGGCCCCTGACACTTATTGTATGGGGCTCTTAACGTGCTAGTGACACCCCGCTTTTTTCATTGGGGGGATGTTACATCGTTCTGCCAAGTCTTTTGCTTTCGTAGTGAGTGATTTTCGTGTGCAAGTTCGGTACTAGTCCCTCTAGGATTTTCCAGGTGTATATAATCATGTATCTCTCCCTCCTGCGTTCCAGGGAATACAGGTTTAGGAACCTCAAGCCTCCAGTAATTGAGGTGTTTTTCTCCGTTATGCGCGCCGTGAAAGTTCTCTGTACATTTCTAGGTCGGCAATTTCATCCTCTGAAAGGTGCTGTTAGTGTGGCAGCAATATTCCAGCCTAGATAGAAAAAGTTTACCTGAAGAGTGTCATCATGGGCTTGGCCTCCCTAGTTTTGAAGGTTCTCATTATCCATCCTGTCATTTTTCTAGCAGATGCGATTGATACAATGTTATGGTCCTTGAAGGTGAGATCCTCCGACATGAAACACTCCCAGGTCTTTGACGTTGGGGGTTTCGCTCTATTTTGTGGCCAGAATTTGTTTTGTACTCTGATGAAGATTAAAAATTTCCTCGCGTTTACCGTATCTGAGTAATTGAAATTTCTCATCGTTGAACTTCATATTGTTTTCTGCAGCCCACTGAAAGATTTGGTTGATGTCCGCCTGGAGCCTTGCAGTGTCTGCAATGGAAGACACTGTCATGCAGATTCGGGTGTCATCTGCAAAGGAAGACACGGTGCTGTGGCTGACATCCTTGTCTATGTCGGATATGAGGATGAGGAACAAGATGGGAGCTAGTACTGTACCTTGTGGAACAGAGCTTTTCACCGTAGCTGCCTCGGACTTTACTCTGTTGACGACTACTCTCTGTGTTCTGTTAGTGAGGAAATTATAGATCCATCGACCGACTTTTCCTGTTATCCTTTAGCACGCATTTGTGCGCTATTACGCCATGGTCACACTTGTCGAAGGCTTTTGCAAAGTCTGTATATATTACATCTGCATTCTTTTTATCTTCTAGTGCATTTAGGACCTTGTCGTAGTGATCCAGTAGTTGAGACAGACAGGAGCGACCTGTTCTAACCCATGTTGCCCGGGTTGTGTAACTGATGGGTTTCTAAATGGGTTTATCTTTCTTCTTAGGACCCTTTCAAAAATTTTTTTGATATGGGATGTTAGTGCTATCGGTCTGTAGTTCTTTGCTGTTGCTTTACTGCCCCTTTTGTGGAGTGGGGCTATGTCTGTTGTTTTTAGTAACTGTGGGACGACCCCCGTGTCCATGCTCCCTCTCCATAGGATGGAAAAGGCTCGTGATAGGGGCTTCTTGCAGTTCTTGATGAACACAGAGTTCCATGAGCCCCGGCCCTGGGGGAGAGTGCATGGGCATGTCATTTATCGCCTGTTCGAAGTCATTTGGCGTCAGGATAACATCGGATAGGCTTGTGTTAATCAAATTTTGTGGCTCTCTCATAAAAAATTCATTTTGATCTTCGACTCTCAGTCTGGTTAGCGGCTTGCTAAAAACTGAGTCATATTGGGACTTGAGTAGCTCACTCATTTCCTTGCTGTCATCTGTGTAGGACCCATCTTGTTTAAGTAGGGGCCCAATACTGGATGTTGTTCTCGACTTTGATTTGGCATAGGAGAAGAAATACTTTGGGTTTCTTTCAAGGTCATATGTAAGATCAGATTCACTTAGTTGTTACATGTACTCAAGGTCATATGTAAGATCAGATTCACTTAGTTGTTACATGTACTCAAGGTCAGATCGGAACTAGTGTTTCTCTGATATTTGTCACTGGTCATGTAGCAGTGACATAACTGGTCATGTAGCAGTGACATAACTGGTCATGTAGCAGTGACATAACTGTCATGTAGCAGTGACATAACTGGAGTTTAGCAACCCCATGGGGGTGACACCATCTCTAGCGACGCCTCTGCCAGAATGCCACCCACAACAGTCCACTAACCCCCCAGGATGCCACCCACACCAGCCCACTAACACCCAGGAACCTATTTTACTGATGGTGAACATAGACAACCGGTGTAAAAAAAATACGCCCAACATTTCTACCTTCGCCGGGAATCGAACCCGGACACTCAGCGTGTGAAGCCAGAACTTTAGCCACCAGGCCACGGGGCGCCATGGTTAATGGGATTCATTTTGACGGACAGCGGACCTGCTGGCTTCTTTCAGTACTGTTCTACGTGCTTCTAACTGGTTTCAAGCTGATAAGATGAGTTCAGACCGACAAGATGACTTCGGACCACTAGGATGATTTCGGACAAACAAAATGGCTTCAGATCGACAAGATGGAACCGTTCCAAGATGTATCGGACCACTAAGACGGTACCGGACCACTAAGATGGTACCGGACCAAGATGGTATCGGACCACTAAGGTGGTACCGGACACCTAAGAAGGTACAGGGCCACCAGGATAGTACCGGACCACCAAGATGGCTACAGATCGACAAAATGGAACCGTACCATGATGATACCGGTCACCCAAGATGGTACCGAACCACCAAAAAGGTGCTGGACCACCAAGATAGTACCAAACCACCAAGATGGTTTCAGATCGACAAGATGGTGTCGTACCAAGATGGTACCGGACCTCTTAGATGGTACCGGAGCACTAATATGATACTGGACCACCAAGAAGGTACAGGGCCACCAGGAGAGCAACAGACCACCAAGATGGCTTCGGATCGACAAGATAGTACCGGACCACCAAGAAGGTACTGGACCACCAAGATAGCACCAGACCACCAAGATGACTTCAGATCGACAAGATGAAACCATACAAAGATGGTATCGAACTTCCAAGAAGGTACAGGGCAACCAGGATAGTACTGGACCACTAAGATGGTACCGGACCACCAAGAAGGTTCAGGGCCACCGGGATAGTACCGGACGACTAAGATGGTACCGGATCACCAAGAAGGTTCAGGGCCACCAGGATAATACTGGACCACTAAGATGGTACCGGATCACCAAGAAGGTTCAGGGCCACCAGGATAATACCGGACCACTAAGACGGTACCGGATCACCAAGAAGGTACAGGGCCACCAGGATAGTACCGGACCACTAAGATGTACCGGATCACCAAGAAGGTTCAGGGCCACCAGGATAATACCGGACCACTAAGATGGTACCGGATCACCAAGAAGGTTCAGGGCCACCAGGATAGTACCGGACCACTAAGATGGTACTGGATCACCAAGAAGGTTCAGGGCCACCAGGATAATACCGGACCACTAAGATGGTACCGGACCATCAAGAAGGTTCAGGACCACCGGGATAGTATCGGACCACCAAGAAGATACAGGGCCATCAGGGTAGCACCGGACCACCAAGATGGCTTCAGATCGACAAGACAGTACCGGACCACCAAGAAGGTACAGGGCCGATAAATTAGACACATGTGCAACTCTTGGGTATCTTTATTGAGGAAACGTTTCGCCACACAGTGGCTTCATCAGTCCATACAAAGGAGAATCTTGAAGAACAGGAGGAGAATGAGGTAATCAGTCCCTCAACCTTGAGTCGATGTGGTCAGTCCATCAATCTTGAATAGAATACAGCATACGTGCGGAGAAGGAGTTTATAAACCGTAGGCAGGAGAGGTTCCTACTTCCACATTGAACAAATGTGACACCACCTATGTCTGCTGCACCTCTCCTGCCTACGGTTTATAAGCTGCTTCTCCGCACGTATGCCGTATTCTATTCAAGATTGATGGACTGACCACATCGTCTCAAGGTTGAGGGACTGATTACCTCATTCTCCTCCTGTTCTTCAAGATTCTCCTTTGTATGGACTGATGAAGCCACTGTGTGGCGAAACGTTTCCTCAATAAAGATACCCAAGAGTTGCACATGTGTCTAATTTATCAACATGTCGGTTCTGTGAACCATTCATCTACAAAGGTACAGGGCCACCGGGATAGTACCGGATCACCAAGAAGGTACAGGGCCACCGGGATAGTACCGGATCAGCAAGAAGGTACAGGGCCACCGGGATAGTACCGGATCAGCAAGAAGGTACAGGGCCACCAGGATAGTACCGGATCAGCAAGAAGGTACAGGGCCACCAGGATAGTACCGGATCACCAAGAAGGTACAGGGCCACCGGGATAGTACCGGATCACCAAGAAGGTACAGAGCCACCAGGATAGTACCGGACCACTAAGATGGTAACGGACCACCAAGAAGGTTCAGGGCCACCAGGATAGTACGGACCACCAAGAAGGTACAGGGCCACCGGGATAGTACCGGATCACCAAGAAGGTACAGAGCCACCAGGATAGTACCGGACCACTAAGATGGTAATGGACCACCAAGAAGGTTCAGGGCCACCAGGATAGTACGGACCACCAAGAAGGTACAGGGCCACCGGGATAGTACCGGATCACCAAGAAGGTACAGGGCCACCGGGATAGTACCGGATCACCAAGAAGGTACAGGGCCACCGGGATAGTACCGGATCACCAAGAAGGTACAGGGCCACCGGGATAGTACCGGACCACTAAGAAGGTTCAGGGCCACCAGGATAGTACCGGATCACCAAGAAGGTACAGAGCCACCGGGATAGTACCGGACCACTAAGAAGGTTCAGGGCCACCAGGATAGTACCGGATCACTAAGAAGGTTCAGGGCCACCAGGATAGTACCGGACCACTAAGATAGTACCGGACCACCAAGAAGGTTCAGGGCCACCAGGATAGTACCAGACCACTAAGATGGTACCGGATCACTAAGAAGATACAGGGCCACCAGGATAGTACCGGACCACTAAGAAGGTTCAGGGCCACCAGGATAGTACCGGACCACTAAGATGGTACCGGATCACCAAGAAGGTACAGAGCCACCAGGATAGTACCGGACCACTAAGATAGTACCGGACCACTAAGAAGGTACAGGGCCACCAGGATAGTACCGGACCACTAAGAAGGTACAGGACCACCAGGATAGTACCGGACCACTAAGAAGGTACAGGGCCACCAGGATAGTACCGGACCACTAAGAAGGTACAGGGCCACCAGGATAGTACCGGACCACTAAGAAGGTACAGGGCCACCAGGATAGTACCGGACCACCAAGATGGTACCGGACCACTAAGAAGGTTCAGTTCCACCAGGATAGTACCGGACCAAGAAGATGCCGGACATGAACCCGGTATCGAACCCTGGAACCGTATCAACCCCTAAAACCAACAACAACAACAACAACGTCGTCCTGGGAGTCATCACCTCCATTTCCCTCTTACAACGTCTATATTTAACCCAAATAAGACTTCCAAAGTGCCTTAAATATGTCTAAAAGTCTATATTTACCCAGGATATTACAGGGGTATGGCTGGTGCGTGCCCAGGGGCCCCCTGGGCACGTTATTTACTGAATCCTGGGCATCACATACCCACCATAGGTAATTACCCCCATACCGTGTGTGACCCGTGTGTGTTTAGCGCTCACGGTTGTGATGATATTGTGACCGTTGATGCTGGTTGGAGGGGGTTTTTGATCCAAGGAATTTGAGTTTCTTCGGAGATGGTTGCCACTCATGCCCCCAGGCGTGTGTCGTACGGGTTTAGCGCTTCCTCGTGAATGTAACTAATAATCATTATTATCATTAATATGATTATTATCATTAATGCAATATTATCATTATTGTAATAGTAATTATTGTCATTAATGTAATAATAATTATTGTTAATTATCATTACTGTAATAATAATTATTAATACTAATTATCATTACTGTAATAATAATTATTAATACTAATTATCATTACTGTAATAATAATTATTAATACTAATTATCATTACTGTAATAATAATTATTAATACTAATTATCATTACTGTAACAATAATAATAACTATTATCATTAATAATAGTAATTTTTATTTTCATCATTACTGTAAGAATAGTAATTATTATTATTATTATTATTACTGTTATCATTATTATAATAAGTAATTTTCATCATCATCAATCATCATCACATCATCATCAATCATCATCATCTCCTCCTTCATCTTCTTCTCCCTCCTTCATCATCATCATCTCCTCCTTCATCATCTTCTCCTCCTTCATCTTCTTCTCCTCCTTCATCATCATCATCTCCTCCTTCATCATCTTCTCCTCCTCCATCATCATCATCTCCTCCATCATCATCATCTCCTCCTTCATCTTCTTCTCTTCCTTCATCATCATCATCTCCTCCTTCATCTTCTCCTCCTTCATCATCTCCTCCTTCATCATCATCTCCTCCTTCATCATCTTCTCCTCCTCCATCATCATCATCTCCTCCATCATCATCATCTCCTCCTCATCATCATCTCCTCCTTCACCTTCTATCTCCTCCTCCTTCATCATCTCCTCCTTCACCTTCTTCCCTCATCTCCTCCTTCATCATCACTCCTCCTTCATCTTCTCCTCCTTCATCATCTCCTCCATCATCATCATCTCCTCCTCTCATCTTCTCCTCCTCCATCATCATCATCTCCTCCATCACTCTCATCTCCTCCATCATCATCATCTCCTCCTTCACTCTTCTCCTCCTATCATCATCATCCTCCTCTCACACTCTCCTCCTCCATCATCTCTCTCCTCCTCATCATCTTCCTCCATCCATTCATCATCTCCTCCATCATCATCATCTCCTCCTTCACTTCTTCTCCTCCTCCATCATCATCATCTCCTCCATCACCTTCATCATCTCCTCCATCATCATCATCTCCTCCTTCATCATTCTTCTCCATCTCTCATCATCATCATCTCCTCCTTCATCATCTTCTCCTCCTCCATCATCATCATCTCCTCCTTCATCCCTCATCTCCTCCATCATCATCATCTCCTCCTTCACCTCTCTCCTCCTCCATCATCATCATCTCCTCCTCACCTCTCTCTTCCTCCATCATCTCATCCCTCCTTCATCTCTCCTCCTCATCCTCCTCCATCATCATCATCTCCTCCTTCATCATCTTCTCCTCCTCCATCATCATCATCTCCTCCTTCACCTTCTTCTCTTCCTCCATCATCATCATCTCCTCCTTCATCATCTTCATCCATCCTCATCATCATCATCACTTCATCATCTCTCATCCTCATCATCATCATCTCCTCCTCATCTTCTCTCCTCCATCATCATCATCTCCTCCATCATCTTCTCATCATCATCATCATCATCATCATCATCACATCATCATCATCATCCATCATCATCATCATCATCATCATCATCATCATCAATCATCATCACATCATCATCATCATCATCATCATCATATCATCATCATCATCATCATCATCATCACATCATCATCATCATCATCCATCATCAATCATCCATATCATCATCATCATCATCATATCAATCATCATCATCATCAATCATCATCATCATCATCAATCATCAATCATCATCATCATCATCATCACTTCATCATCATCATCTCTCATCTAATCATCATCATCACATCATCATCATCATCATCATCATCATCAATCATCATCATCATCATCATCATCATCATCATCATCATCATCATCACATCATCAATCATCATCATCAATCTCATCATCATCATCATCATCATCATCATCCATCATCATCATCATCATCACTCATCATCATCATCACATCATCCATCATCATCATCATCAACATCATCATCATCATCATCATCTATCATTCATCATCATCAATCATCATCATCATCATCATCATCATCATCATCATCATCATCATCATCATCATCATCATCATCAATCATCATCATCATCATCATCATCATCAATCATCAATCATCATCATCATCATCATCTCCTCCTCCTCCTTCATCATCATCATCATCATCATCATCATCATCATCATCATCATCATCATCATCATCATCATCATCATCATCATCATCATCATCATCATCATGGAAGGTAACGATGCAGATATTATCACAGTGTTATTATCTCTCTGTTATTCACCAGGTTCTTGACTTACTCTGGGGTTACATTCCAGTAAATCCGTCGTAAGTTAAAAATATACCAAGACAAATATGGATATGATACAAAAAATAAATAAATAAGTACTGTCACTTAATAAGTAAATGAACAAATAATTATTATGACTAAATAGCAGTATTGAAAATTAAATAAATGAATATAAGTTTATCCTATCAATAAATGTGCGGTACAGTAAGTCGTCAACTTACGAACATATTGGGGACCTCCTGAATTATGTATAATAATGATATATTAATGATATTAGACACAATACAGAAGACTCTCAATATATTTGTAAGTCTAGGACTTACTGTACGATACAGTACAAAAAAAGAAAGAATTTTATACCATTGTAAAGTGGAAATGTCGTAAGTGGAACCATCGTAAAGTGAGGTACATGTGTACTTCCAAACTTTACGATCACAAAGGTTCAGTTATCATATTGCTTTGTTGTATATTTCAGAGTGTTAGGTGAGGTATGGAAGACTCGGCTCCCCGTGGTCTGCTCCGCAAGAAGATTCTCTCGTAGAGGTGCTGGCAGGAAGGATGATATATCGCATCTTTTTATCCCAGTGCCAATCAAGGTGAATACATAGTACGGGTTGTCCTAGAAGAGGATGGAGAGGGGGGTAAAGGTTTTGTATGCAAGAGGCTTGGACATGCAGCAGGCATGTGTAAGCTTGTTAGATAGTGAAGGGAGACAAACGGTTTTTGGGACCTGACGAGCTGTTGTAGTGTGAGCAAGGTAATATTTTCTTTATGGATTCAAGGAAACCAGTTAGCTGGACTTGAGTCCTGGAGGTGAGAAGTACAATGTCTGCATTTTAAAGGAGGTGTTTGGGACACTAGCTGTTTGGAGTAACAGCTAAAGTGTTGTATCTGTGTGCTTCTGGAAAGACAGTGATAGTGTGAATGATGGTGAAAGTGTTCTATTTTGGATCGCTGTGCCTTGGTGGGAGACGGCCGACGTGTTAAAAACAGGTTCATGTTATATACAGTGAAGATATATATTAATTCATGGAGAAGTGAATTCTAGATGGTAATATGTCTTCCAGAATGCACTGCATGATAGTGCCTTTTTGTACTTATGTTATTACATGTAAATTACATTATCCGTATACTGCAGGAAAAATATAAATTACAGTGGACCCCCGCATAACGATTACCTCTGAATGTGACCAATTATGTAAGTGTATTTATGTAAGTGCGTTTGTACGTGTATGTTTGGGGGTCTGAAATGGACTAATCTACTTCACAATATTCCTTATGGGAACAAATTCGGTCAGTACTGGCACCTGAACATACTTCTGGAGTGAAAAAATATCGTTAACCGGGGGTCCACTGTATTTGTATTTTGGAACCTCAATAATATAATAATAATAATAACTCCTTGTACTGAACAAGGTCTACAAATTTAATATATTAGATGAAGTATATTCAGATATTTATTTTATACACAGTATTTTTGTATATATTGCTTGCATTTTGTATGTATTTAACCTGAGATCAAAAAGGGTTGTTGATCTAGGGTCGCCAGGGGCCCCAAGGCTCTGCGTTGCGTAATTTTTTTTTTTTAATGTACGTAAAGGAGGTTAGGTTAGGTAAGGTTTGTCAGGAAACAGGATAAATGTTTCCTGACGCGGGTCTTAGTCAGATGATGACCCGCCTTTGGAGCTTTTGGTCATCTGGCTGAGGACTTCCGCTGGCTTACCGGTCCACCCCTTTAAAAATTATGGTCATTTATAACCATATTTTTATATATATTTTCGTAAAGGAGGGGTTAGAGATCTACGCACCTCTGTCAAGACAGTGATAGAATGATGGTTAAGGTGTTTCTTTTTTCAGGTCACCCTACGTTGATGGGAGACGACCAATGTGTTAAAAAAGAACAATATGCAAGCAGCACACAATCCAAGAAAGGCACCACAGCCTGGCTGATCAGCATAAATAATAAAAATTAATATATTTTTGTTACGTTGATAATTTAAGACTGCCTATTGTTATATGCAATATTTACTTCATTCAAATTAAAAATTTGTTTGTAGGCAAGACAAGATGAAATTAATGTAGGAGAGGAAATGGCCGGACCGTTGAAGAAAGAAGACATCATCCGTACCCTCAACCGTTTCTATGCTAATGAATGTGTTAAAGAACTAGCGAAGGAAAATGGATTGGACAGTAAGTGTTACGTGGTTTCTACCTATTGTGGCTTCCAGGGGTCATATACTATTGAATTAGTTATCATAACCATAATTTGTAAAGGCCAGCAGAAGGCCTCGCTCAGATGACCAAAAGCTCCAGCTGTGGATCATCGTATTATCACATCACTTGTCCTGTCATATCATCACTTGTCCTGTGTCCTGACAAACCTAACCTAACCCGGGGTTGTTACCCCTGCATCCTAGATCCACACTAAGCCTGGTTGATTGCCCAGTCAATCAGGCTGTTGGTGCTAGTAGCATGAAGTCAAACATACCCTGTCAGACACTGACTTGAGGAACTTATTGTAACTTTGTGTTTTACTAAAGCAATACTTTGTAACTATTATATGTTTCACCCACTGTGGAGCTTTATTATTCTGTGTTCAACCCAAAGTGAAGCTTTACAACATAGCACTCACGGTAGAGCTTTATTATACAACATTTCACCCAGTGGGACTTTATCAAGTGGGTGAAATGTAAAGTAAAGCTTCAAGTGGCTATGATTTCCAGTAAACTGAATATAATGGACTAATAGAGAGTAACAAGTGGCAGGTACAGTAATGTCAGTAGTGGAGGCTAGAGAGTCATGCCATCATTAACACTAACACTTCCGTAGCCAGTTACAGTCAGCTGTCTTATAAACCTCCTCTACACGGCCCTGTTTTTTCATATTTGCTGTTGAAAAAGTACATCGTAAATTTATTCATTTTTTTCCAGAGGTTGAAACACAACTACGCTTCGACTCTGCTCTTAGGAAAGCTATGGTTATAATCTGGGTGTAATATACAAAGTTAATGATGTTATACGCTTTCTGGCTATACAAAATTGTGAGTTAATCACGATGGCGGGGAAAATAACCTGGAATTCATAGTGTGGGAAAGGCCTTGATAGTACATGGTATATAATTTTCAACACTGGCAGGTCCCACTTTACAGCACTTTGCTTTTCAGTGTTTCGCTGATGCAGCGGTTTTCAATTCTAGCCATTTTTCATTTATTCAGACTTGCTACAATAAATATATTCACCATTCACTATAAGCTAAGGGTGAAAATAATTTAAGGTAAGTAATGTGTTCTAGGTAGTAGGTTGGTAGACAGCAACCACCCAGGGAGGTACTACCATCCTGTGGTAGTAGGTTGGTAGACAGCAACCACCCAGGGAGGTACTACCGTCCTGCCAAGTGAATGTAAAACTGAAGCCTGTAATTGTTTTACACGATGGTAGGATTGCTGGTGTCTTTTTTTTCTGTCTCATAAACATGCAAGATTTCAGGTACGTCTTGCTACTTCTGCTTACACTTAGGTCACACTACACATACATGTACAAGCATATATATACACACCCCTTTGGGTTTTCTTCTATTTTCTTACTAGTTCTTGTTCTTGTTTATTTCCTCTTATCTCCATGGGGAAGTGGAACAGAATTCTTCCTCCGTAAGCCATGCGTGTTGTAAGAGGCGACTAAAATGCCGGGAGCAAGGGGCTAGTAACCCCTTCTCCCGTATATATTACTAAATGTAAAAGGAGAAACTTTCGATTTTCCTTTTGGGCCACCCTGCCTGGGTGGGATACTGCCGATGTGTTGAAAAAAAGAAGTAATGTGTGTACTGTATATACATTTCTTAGCCTTAGCTCTATTGTTCACTTAATATATGATAGTGTAGACATGTTATCAGGCTTTTATATTCATTTAAAAAAGACTATAATAATAATAATAATAATAATAATAATAATAATAATAATAATAATAATAATATCTTTATTTACTACCAGTACATGTACAAGGTATACAGATCATAGCTGACATCAGTGACATACTACTATACAGAAAGCCACTTGTTATGCTGAGTATTTTGGGCAAATTAGGTCAGTGTCCCAGGATGCATCCCACACCAGTCGACTAACACCCAGGTACCCATTTTACTGATGGGGAACATAGACAACAGGTGTAAAGAAACACACCCAATGTTTCTACTCTGGCTGGGAATTGAACCCAGGCCCTCACCGTGTGAAGCGAGAGCGTTAGCCACCAGGCTAGCGATTTTTGCTTTACATCAGTAGCCCAGCCCCCCACCCAGGGGGTCAATGCTAGGTCACCACCTGGAAAAGACCCGGGCCGGGACTAGACCGGTGAACCCACTACAATACAATACAACAGTAGCCCAGAACCTAACCTGCTGTATTAGCAGGGCCAGCCTATACACTATTTTTAGTTTCATATATAAAAAATTGTTCGAAATAGAGGACCTATGTAAGAGAACTGACTGTGCCAGCTTCCACCTCATCACAGTCTTGGCACTGAAGATTTTAATATTTTATTCTTTCTCATTATTCCTCCATAATCATTTACTACCTCAGTGGGATACGGCCAGTGAATTAAAAAATTGATTTACTCCTTCAGATACAGGATGGCCTTGTTTGTATGACTTTTAGGTTCCTGTCCCTGTATGGTCAGCAAAAATCACTGGTGGCTGGAAAATATCATTTTGTCATTACTGAATGCATCTGATAGCATGTTTATACTATCATATATTAAGTGCTAAATACAACTAGGTATAAAAAGATGGATAAAAACTGAAATAGATACACGGTACATACAATACTTACCTTAAAATATGGCGCCAGTCATCCTTCCGTCACACAGCTGTTGTGCAAAAACGTTGGAACAGCGGTAAAAGCACCAACATTAATGAACAACGACTCAGTTGAAAGCCAACCGCAACAATGAACACCGTTAAGAGATGCTGTATATGTTTTTATCTGACTGAGTGATGTTAAACAATTTATTATCTTTTCTCCCTCTTTCAGATTACCTCTATCAACAGTCTTTTATAAGCTTTCGTAAGTTCTGTCTGGATTCTGAATCCTTGCCAGTTGAACTTCACATTATTATCAGTGACATTATCCAGGTGGGTTGAAGGATATTTCTCTATGCTTTATTTCACTTGATGTCTGGTAATAATTGATTACACGTAAGTTGGCCATCACTAATCCGGCAATCAGTTATCCGGTTCCATCAGTAATCCGGCACTAATTTTAGCTAGCATAATTTCAAATTTCATCATTATACTGACTCAAATTTCATCATTATACTGACTCAAATTTCATCATTATACTGACTCAAATTTCATCATTATACTGACTCAAATTTCATCATTATACTGACTCAAATTTCATCATTATACTGACTCAAATTTCATCATTATACTGACTCAAATTTCATCATTATACTGACTCAAATTTTATCATTATACTGACTCAAATTTCATCATTATACTGACTCAAATTTCATCATTATACTGACTCAAATTTCATCATTATACTTACTCAAATTTTATCATTATACTTACTCAGAAATTGTGTAGATGGTTGTAAATCCACAACAGCAAGCCAGAGGAAAAAGCTGTGATGAAAATGATGAAGATATAGCAGAAACAGTCTCTATTGATAGGTTAATTAAGTGTATTCTAACCTAACCACTCTGTAATCCAGCACACTCACTAATCCGGCACACTACAGGTCCCAGTGATGCTGGATTAGTGATGGCCGACCTATATTCATTGTATTTTCTCTCTTAACATTTCAGTAATTACCCCATGTCGCAGTCAAAGACTCAATCTGAAAATGGGTAAATAAGAAGATGGGTGGGGATATCTGTAGTTTTGAACTGTAGTATCAGTGCCTCTCTGGCTAGAGTGATGGAGTGAATGATAATGAAAGTGTTTCTTCTTTTCTTGGGATCACCAGCCTCGGTGGGAAACAACCAATGTGTTTAAAAAATACAGTGGACCCCCGGTTAACGAACTTTTTTCATTCCAGTAGTATGTTCAGGTGTCAGTACTGACCGAATTTTTTCCCATAAGGAATATTGTGAAGTAGATTAGTCCATTTCAGACTCCCAAACATACACGTACAAACGCACTTACATAAATACACTTACATAATTGGTCGCATTTGGAGGTGATCGTTAAGCGGGGGTCCACTGTAATTGCTTATGTCCCTATTTTAGGGATTAAAGTATTCTTGTCTAGGGGTGGAAAGGTTACGTACAGCCGTAATGGCCATAATGTAGTTGACAGCCTTTAAACCCCATTAACTAGTTTTTATCTTCCTTCAATGCCACAACTTGTCTAACTGGACAGACAAGTATCCAACCGAATCTATACCATACACAGGTGCTCCTTGCTTTACAACGGTTCAACTTACGATATATTGACTTTCCGATGGTGCAACAACAATGCACATTCAGTACTGTACAGTCCTGTACATTTATTAGTAGGATAAACTTGTATTCATTTATTTACTTTTCAATACTGGTATATAGTTACAGTAATTACTCATTTATTTATTCATTGATATATATTCATTGATATAAGGTAGCTTATGAGAGGTTTTTACAAAGCAGAAGTGTTATAAGAAGAGCAGAGTATATGGAGAGTAAAAGAAAGGTAAAGAGAGTGGTGAGAGAGTGCAAAAGGAGAGCAGATGATAGAGTGGGAGAGGCACTGTCAAGAAATTTTAATGAAAATAAGAAAAAATTTTGGAGTGAGTTAAACAAGTTAAGAAAGCCTAGGGAAAATATGGATTTGTCAGTTAAAAACAGAGTAGGGGAGTTAGTAGATGGGGAGATGGAGGTATTGGGTAGATGGCGAGAATATTTTGAGGAACTTTTAAATGTTAAGGAAGAAACAGAGGCAGTAATTTCATGCACTGGTCAGGGAGGTATACCATCTTTTAGGAGTGAAGAAGAGCAGAATGTAAGTGTGGGGAGGTACGTGAGGCATTACGTAAAATGAAAGGGGTAAAGCAGCTGGAACTGATGGGATCATGACAGAAATGTTAAAAGCAGGGGGGATATAGTGTTGGAGTGGTTGGTACTTTTGTTTAATAAATGTATGAAAGAGGGGAAGGTACCTAGGGATTGGCGGAGAGCATGTATAGTCCCTTTATATAAAGGGAAAGGGGACAAAAGAGACTGTAAAAATTATAGAGGAATAAGCTTACTGAGTATACCAGGAAAAGTGTACGGTAGGGTTATAATTGAAAGAATTAGAGGTAAGACAGAATGTAGGATTGCGGATGAGCAAGGAGGTTTCAGAGTGGGTAGGGGATGTGTAGATCAGGTGTTTACATTGAAGCATATATGTGAACAGTATTTAGATAAAGGTAGGGAAGTTTTTATTGCATTTATGGATTTAGAAAAGGCATATGATAGAGTGGATAGAGGAGCAATGTGGCAGATGTTGCAAGTATATGGAATAGGTGGTAAGTTATTAAATGCTGTGAAGAGTTTTTATGAGGATAGTGAGGCTCAGGTTAGGGTGTGTAGAAGAGAGGGAGACTACTTCTCGGTAAAAGTAGGTCTTAGACAGGGATGTGTAATGTCACCATGGTTGTTTAATATATTTATAGATGGGGTTGTAAAGGAAGTAAATGCTAGGGTGTTCGGGAGAGGGGTGGGATTAAATTTTGGGGAATCGATTCAAAATGGGAATTGACACAGTTACTTTTTGCTGATGATACTGTGCTTATGGGAGATTCTAAAGAAAAATTGCAAAGGTTAGTGGATGAGTTTGGGAGTGTGTGTAAAGGTAGAAAGTTGAAAGTGAACATAGAAAAGAGTAAGGTGATGAGGGTGTCAAATGATTTAGATAAAGAAAAATTGGATATCAAATTGGGAGGAGGAGTATGGAAGAAGTGAATGTTTTCAGATACTTGGGAGTTGACGTGTCGGCGGATGGATTTATGAAGGATGAGGTTAATCAAGAATTGATGAGGGAAAAAAAGGTGAGTGGTGCATTGAGGTATATGTGGAGTCAAAAAACGTTATCTATGGAGGCAAAGAAGGGAATGTATGAAAGTATAGTAGTACCAACACTCTTATATGGGTGTGAAGCTTGGGTGGTAAATGCAGCAGCGAGGAGACGGTTGGAGGCAGTGGAGATGTCCTGTTAAGGGCAATGTGTGGTGTAAATATTATGCAGAAAATTCGGAGTGTGGAAATTAGGAGAAGGTGTGGAGTTAATAAAAGTATTAGTCAGAGGGCAGAAGAGGGGTTGTTGAGGTGGTTTGGTCATTTAGAGAGAATGGATCAAAGTAGAATGACATGGAAAGCATATAAAATCTATAGGGGAAGGAAGGTGGGGTAGGGGTCGTCCTCGAAAGGGTTGGAGAGAGGGGTAAAGGAGGTTTTGTGGGCAAGGGGCTTGGACTTCCAGCAAGCGTGCGTGAGCGTGTTAGATAGGAGTGAATGGAGACGAATGGTACTTGGGACCTGACGATCTGTTGGAGTGTGAGCAGGGTAATATTTAGTGAAGGGATTCAGGGAAACCGGTTATTTTCATATAGCCGGACTTGAGTCCTGGAAATGGGAAGTACAATGCCTGCACTTTAAAGGAGGGGTTTGGGATATTGGCAGTTTGGAGGGATATGTTGTGTATCTTTATATGTGTATGCTTCTAGACTGTTGTATTCTGAGCACCTCTGCAAAAAACAGTGATAATGTGCGAGTGTGGTGAAAGTGTTGAATGATGATGAAAGTATTTTCTTTTTGGGGATTTTCTTTCTTTTTTTGGGTCACCCTGCCTCGGTGGGAGACGGCCGACTTGTTGAAAAAAAAAAAAAAAAAAATTCATATTTGATTTACAATATTTTCAACTTACAACGGGTTCATTGGAATGTAACACCATCGTAAGTCAAGAACCACCTATAGTATGGATAATCGATCACACTGTATATTGACATTTTTATTGAATTAGTGTCTGTGTAATTGTGCATGTAAACATTGTAGTACAGTGGTACCTTGGGATACGAACTTATTTTGTTCTGGAAGGCTGTTTGAGTGCTGATACCAAAAGAATTTGTTCCCATAAGGAATAATGTAAATTAGATTAATCTGTTTCAGACCCCCTAAAATACACTTACAAAAACACTTACATAAATACACTTACATAATTGTTTGCATTTTCAGCTGTTCGTATCCCAAGGTACCACTGTATTTGCAAAAATTGTTTATCAGGTTTTTTCAACAAACCGGCCATGTCCCACCAAGAGACGGTGACCCAAGAGGAAAAACAAAAGTTTTTCTTTTTAAATTTATTAATTTATACGGGAGAAGGGGTTACTAGCACTTTGCTTCCTTTGGCAATCTTATAAGGCTTTAATTTTAAGCCACATGAGTCCTGGAGATAGGAAGTTACAGTCCTGGAGGTGGGAACTACAGCATCTGAAGGATGAGTGAGGATGTTACAATCCTGGAGATGGGAACTACAGTGTCTGAAGGATGAGTGAGGATGTTACAGTCCTGGAGATGGGAACTACAGTGTCTGAAGGATGAGTGAGGATGTTACAGTCCTGGAGATGGGAAGTGCAGTACCTGTACTCTGAAGGATGAGTGAGGATGTTACAGTCCTGGAGATGGGAACTACAGTGTCTGAAGGATGAGTGAGGATGTTACAGTCCTGGAGATGGGAAGTGCAGTACCTTACTCTGAAGGATGAGTGAGGATGTTACAGTCCTGGAGATGGAACTACAGTGTCTGAAGGATGAGTGAGGATGTTACAGTCCTGGAGATGGGAAGTGCAGTACCTGTACTCTGAAGGATGAGTGAGGATGTTACAGTCCTGGAGATGGGAACTACAGTGTCTGAAGGATGAGTGAGGATGTTATAGTCCTGGAGATGGGAAGTACAGTGTCTGTACTCTGAAGGATGAGTGAGGATGTTACAGTCCTGGAGATGGGAACTACAGTGTCTGAAGGATGAGTGAGGATGTTACAGTCCTGGAGATGGGAAGTGCAGTACCTGTACTCTGAAGGATGAGTGAGGATGTTACAGTCCTGGAGATGGGAACTACAGTGTCTGAAGGATGAGTGAGGATGTTATAGTCCTGGAGATGGGAAGTACAGTGTCTGTACTCTGAAGGATGAGTAAGGATGTTACAGTTCTGGAGGTGGGAAGTACAGTACCTGTACTCTGAAGGATGAGTGAAGATGTTACAGTTCTGGAGGTGGGAAGTACAGTACCTGTACTCTGAAGGATGAGTGAGGATGTTACAGTTCTGGAGGTGGGAAGTACAGTACCTGTACTCTGAAGGATGAGTGAAGATGTTACAGTTCTGGAGGTGGGAAGTACAGTGTCTGTACTCTGAAGGATGAGTGAGGATGTTACAGTCCTGGAGATGAGAAGTACAGTGTCTCCACTCTGAAGACTGAGTGAGGATGTTACAGTCCTAGAGATGGGAAGTACAGTGCCAACACTCTGAAGAATGACTGAGGATGTTACAGTTCTGGAGATGGGAAGTACAGTTTCTGTACTCTGGAGGATGAGTGAGGATGTTACAGTCCTGGAGATGGGAAGTACAGTGTCTGCACTCTGAAGGATGAGTGAGGATGTTACAGTCCTGGAGATGGGAAGTACAGTGCCGGCAATCTGAAGAAGGGGTGTTAATGTTGCAGTTTTATATCTGTAGTGTAGGCATGCCTTTGGCAAGACAGTAATGGAGTGAATGATGATGAAAGTTTTTCTTTTTTGGGCCGCCCTGCCTTGGTGGGAGACGGCCGATGTGTTAATAAAATACAAAAAAAAAATGAGTGCCAGGGAATGATTTTTCATAATATTGGTCAATTTTTGTGGTAGGGCGCAGGTCATATCCACGACATGTATCCGAGCTTCATGAAACATGCTCAGAAAATCTTCCCTCACTTAGTGTGTATGGATGACCTCTATAAGATATCAGACTTGACCAACCCTCCAAACTGGTGAGTACATTCTTTCACTCGTTTTATTGTATTAACCTGCCTCTTAGGCCTCTGGTATTTTTTATCCATTAAATTTAAAATAAGGCCTATAAATATTATAAAGTAGAGGAAGTCCTCAACTTAAACACTTTGGGGATCTCCTGAATTGTGTATAATATTCATGATACAGGAAATCTTCGACTTACAAACACATTGGGGACCTACTGTATTGTGTATAATGGAAATAAATGGTATAAAATACCGACACAATGGCAATATAAACACAAATGCAGTATAACGTGATCCTTTATTGACTACGTTTCGCCCACACAGTGGGCTTTTTCAAGTCACCCCAGGTAGTTCTGTTTGTGACTTGAAAAAGCCCACTGTGTGGGCGAAACGTAGTCAATAAAGGATCACGTTATACTGCATTTGTGTTTATATTGCCATTGTGTATAATAATGATATTATATTTCTGCCGAAACTAATAAACCTTCCGTATCTTTGCCATCTGTTTCACTCGCTCCATAAACTAACAGAACACTCCAGAACTCCATAACTAACATAATACTCCATTCTACTGATTATATTCTAGTGATTACACAGCAACACAGTAATGACCATATGACCTGTCTTTGTAATACTCATTTGTGCTAAATTGTTATCTGTTTACAATAATTTTTGTACCACTGAATATATCATTGCTTAGTTAATCTTAAGTTAATTTTAAGTCTGCCCATAATGTTCTGTATCTTAGTTAATCTTAAGTTAATTTTAAGTCTGCCCATAATGTTCTGTATCTTAGTTAATCTTAAGTTAACTTTAAGTCTGCCCATAATGTTCTGTATCTTAGTTAATCTTAAGTTAATTTTAAGCCTGCCCATAATGTTCTGTATCTTAGTTAATCTTAAGTTAACTTTAAGTCTGCCCATAATGTTCTGTATCTTAGTTAATCTTAAGTTAACTTTAAGTCTGCCCATAATGTTCTGTATCTTAGTTAATCTTAAGTTAACTTTAAGTTGACCATAATGTTCTGTATCTTAGTTAATCTTAAGTTAACTTTAAGTCTGCCCATAATGTTCTGTATCTTAGTTAATCTTAAGTTAATTTTAAGCCTGCCCATAATGTTCTGTATCTTAGTTAATCTTAAGTTAACTTTAAGTCTGCCCATAATGTTCCGTATCTTAGTTAATCTTAAGTTAACTTTAAGTCTGCCCATAATGTTCTGTATCTTAGTTAATCTTAAGTTAACTTTAAGTCTGCCCATAATGCTCTACATACAAGGAACTTTGGCATGCTGCACTTTAAAAATTGTATTCCTTGTACTTCTCTGTATCATGTTCAAATAAATAAATTAAATAAATAAATACTTTGAGTCAGTTTGAAACTGATTAAGTAATCCCATTTAACTGGAGATCACTGTATCAGTTTGAAATATTAATACACACTGTTAATTGTACTTTCGTTCATTTATCTATCTCTCTTTTTGTACTAAATAACATCTGTCTAGTTATTAAATAGTCTTTCAACTTTAGTATTAGTCTATAAGCATTAGTATCAGTCTATAAGCATTAGTATTGGTCTATAAGCATTAGTATTGGTCTATAAGCATTAGTATCAGTCTATAAGCATTAGTATCAGTCTATAAGCACTAGTATCAGTCTATAAGCATTAGTATCAGTCTATAAGCATTAGTATTGGTCTATAAGCATTAGTATCAGTCTATAAGCATTAGTATCAGTCTATAAGCATTAGTATCAGTCTATAAGCATTAGTATCAGTCTATAAGCATTAGTATCAGTCTATAAGCATTAGTATCAGTCTATAAGCATTAGTATCAGTCTATAAGCATTAGTATCAGTCTATAAGCATTAGTATCAGTCTACCTGAAATGCTAGTGGCTTCCTTTTTTTTGCCTAACAATATTTTATTATAAGTAAACTACATTACCTTATCCTGGTACAGGTGGGGTTAGAACCCATGGCAAGTGAGTGGTAAACTCCAGGACAGTGCGTTAACCACTGGGCCACCTGGCTACAATAAGATTCATCTTATTGTAGCCGTAAAGAAGAGTGCTGTAAAGTGATGCTGTAAAGTGAAGCACCGTAAAGTGATGCTGTAAAGTGAAGCACCGTAAAGAAGAGTGCCGTAAAGTGATGCTGTAAAGTGAAGCACCGTAAAGAAGAGTGCCGTAAAGTGATGCTGTAAAGTGAAGCACCGTAAAGCAAAGTGCTGCAAAGCAGGGCCCACCTGCACTTAAAAAAAATTAGCCTTTCCTTCGGTACATTAATGCATATCCTCCGCAGGTACAGTGAAGCACGAGCATTGAATCGTAAGATAATATTCCATGCGGGGCCCACTAACAGTGGCAAGACCTACCATGCCATGGAACAGTTCCTTAACGCCGAGTCTGGAATTTATTGTGGACCCCTTAAGCTCTTGGCTACCGAAGTCTTTAATAAAAGCAATGAGAGGGTAAGTTGTTATCTTCTTCCCTCGCACACACTCTCCACTGCATATTAAAAGTAATAGTGAAAGAATACAGTGGACCCCCGGTTAATGATATTTTTTCACTCCAGAAGTATGTTCAGGTGCCAGTACTGACCGAAATGTTCCCATAAGGAATATTGTGAAGTAGATTAGTCCATTTCAGACCCCCCAAACATACACGTACAAACGCACTTACATAAATACACTTACATAATTGGTCGCATTCAGAGGTGATCGTTATGCGGGGGTCCACTGTACTGTGTTATCAACACTCTCAAAGATGCTGTACTAATGATTTTTTGTAAAACATTTACTGTAATTGTTCAAGTGAGCTCTAATCATTCTTTCTTATTCTCTCCCGATTTTTTAGCGCCATTGGCATTCGGCAAGTGTGTTGAAAATAAAAAAAATTACTGTTGTCATTATAGGCTTAGTGCTTCCTGTCATTATTATTATGATAATAGTAATAATAATAATAGTAATGATAGTAATATAATAACAGTAATTATAATAATAATGATAGTAATGATTAATAATAATAATTTTTTTTTTTTTTTCAACAAGTCGGCCGTCTCCCACCAAGGCAGGGTGACCCAAAAAAGAAAGAAAATCCCCAAAAAGAAAATACTTTCATCATCATTCAACACTTTCACCACACTTGCACATTATCACTGTTTTTGCAGAGGTGCTCAGAATACAACAGTTTAGAAGCATACACATATAAAGATACACAACATATCCCTCCAAACCCCTCCTTTAAAGTGCAGACATTGTACTTCCCATTTCCAGGACTCAATAACCGGTTTCCCTGAATCCCTTCACTAAATATTACCCTGCTCACACTCCAACAGATCGTCAGGTCCCAAGTACCATTTGTCTCCATTCACTCCTATCTAACACGCTCACGCATGCTTGCTGGAAGTCCAAGCCCCTTGCCCACAAAACCTCCTTTACCCCCTCTCTCCAACCCTTTCGAGGACGACCCCTACCCCGCCTTCCTTCCCCTATAGATTTATATGCTTTCCATGTCATTCTACTTTGATCCATTCTCTCTAAATGACCAAACCACCTCAACAACCCCTCTTCTGCCCTCTGACTAATACTTTTATTAACTCCACACCTTCTCCTAATTTCCACACTCCAAATTTTCTGCATAATATTTACACCACACATTGCCCTTAAACAGGACATCTCCACTGCCTCCAACCGTCTCCTCGCTGCTGCATTTACCACCCAAATACCTCAACGCACCACTCACCTTTTTTCCCTCATCAATTCTATGATTAACCTCATCCTTCATAAATCCATCCGCCGACACGTCAACTCCCAAGTATCTGAAAACATTCACTTCTTCCATACTCCTCCTCCCCGATTTGATATCCAATTTTTCTTTATCTAAATCATTTGACACCCTCATCACCTTACTCTTTTCTATGTTCACTTTCAACTTTCTACCTTTACACACATTCCCAAACTCATCCACTAACCTTTGCAATTTTTCTTTAGAATCTCCCATAAGCATAGTATCATCAGCAAAAAGTAACTGTGTCAATTCCCATTTTGAATTTGATTCCCCAAAATTTAATCCCACCCCTCTCCCGAACACTCTAGCATTTACTTCCTTTACAACCCCATCTATAAATATATTAAACAACCATGGTGACATTACACATCCCTGTCTAAGACCTACTTTTACCGGGAAGTATTCTCCCTCTCTTCTACACACCCTAACCTGAGCCTCACTATCCTCATAAAAACTCTTTACAGCATTTAATAACTTACCACCTATTCCATATACTTGCAACATCTGCCACATTGCTCCTCTATCCACTCTATCATATGCCTTTTCTAAATCCATAAATGCAATAAAAACTTCCCTACCTTTATCTAAATACTGTTCACATATATGCTTCAATGTAAACACTTGATCTACACATCCCCTACCCACTCTGAAACCTCCTTGCTCATCCGCAATCCTACATTCTGTCTTACCTCTAATTCTTTCAATTATAACCCTACCGTACACTTTTCCTGGTATACTCAGTAAACTTATTCCTCTATAATTTTTACAGTCTCTTTTGTCCCCTTTCCCTTTATATAAAGGGACTATACATGCTCTCCGCCAATCCCTAGGTACCTTCCCCTCTTTCATACATTTATTAAACAAGAGTACCAACCACTCCAACACTATATCCCCCCCTGCTTTTAACATTTCTGTCATGATCCCATCAGTTTCAGCTGCTTTACCCCCTTTCATTTTACGTAATGCCTCACGTACCTCCCCCACACTTACATTCTGCTCTTCTTCACTCCTAAAAGATGGTATACCTCCCTGACCAGTGCATGAAATTACTGCCTCTGTTTCTTCCTCAACATTTAAAAGTTCCTCAAAATATTCTCGCCATCTACCTAATACCTCCCTCTCCCCATCTACTAACTCCCCTACTCTGTTTTTAACTGACAAATCCATACTTTCCCTAGACTTTCTTAACTTGTTTAACTCACTCCAAAATTTTTTCTTATTTTCATTAAAATTTCTTGACAGTGCCTCTCCCACTCTATCATCTGCTCTCCTTTTGCACTCTCTCACCACTCTCTTCACCTTTCTTTTACTCTCCATATACTCTGCTCTTCTTATAACACTTCTGCTTTGTAAAAACCTCTCATAAGCTACCTTTTTCTCTTTTATCACACCTTTACTTCATCATTCCACCAGTCACTCCTCTTTCCTCCTGCCCCCACTCTCCTATAACCACAAACTTCTGCCCCACATTCTAATACTGCATTTTTAAAACTATTCCAACCCTCTTCAACCCCCCCACTACTCATCTTTGCACTAGCCCACCTTTCTGCCAATAGTCGCTTATATCTCACCCGAACTTCCTCCTCCCTTAGTTTATACACTTTCACCTCCCTCTTACTTGTTGTTGCCACCTTCCTCTTTTCCCATCTACCTCTTACTCTAACTGTAGCTACAACTAAATAATGATCCGATATATCAGTTGCCCCTCTATAAACATGTACATCCTGGAGCCTACCCATCAACCTTTTATCCACCAATACATAATCTAATAAACTACTTTCATTACGTGCTACATCATACCTTGTATATTTATTTATCCTCTTTTTCATAAAATATGTATTACTTATTACCAAATTTCTTTCTACACATAGCTCAATTAAAGGCTCCCCATTTACATTTACCCCTGGCACCCCAAATTTACCTACTACTCCCTCCATAACATTTTTACCCACTTGAGCATTGAAATCCCCAACCACCATTACTCTCACACTTGATTCAAAACTCCCCACGCATTCACTCAACATTTCCCAGAATCTCTCTCTCTCCTCTACACTTCTCTCTTCTCCAGGTGCATACACACTTACTATAACCCACTTTTCACATCCAATCTTTATTTTACTCCACATAATCCTTGAATTAATACATTTATAGTCCCTCTTTTCCTGCCATAGTTACCCTTTCAACATTATTGTACTTGTTGAAAAAAAAAAATATATATAAAATAATAATATAATATAATAATATAATATAATATAATAATATAATAGTAATAATAATAATATTAATAGTAATAATAGCAAATCATCATCATCATCATTATCAGACTTGAGCCCTGAAGTGGGTTCAATGGCTGGTGGAGATGTTGTAGTCAGAGTCATCTTATTGTCATGTTATCACACTGCTGGAAAGGTGCTAAATTGAGGCAGTGAGAATGTAAACCTTGATCAATATATGAAAACAGTAAATACACTCGTTGATCGACGTGTGTGGCAGTATACACACATCAATCAACAAGTGGCTGTATAGCCCTTGTGGTTTAGCGCTTCTTTTTGGTTATAAAATAATAAATAATAATAATAATAATAATAATAAAAAAATAATAAGTGTAACATTTTAAAGGGGTTAATTGCAATAATGCACTTGATATATGTATACTATATTATTTGTTTACTTTTAGGGTACTCCATGTGACCTGGTGACTGGAGAAGAGAGGAAGTTTAGTAATGCTGACTTAACAGCCAAACACGGCTTGTACGGGGAAAATTTGGCTTCTCTTAGTAACCTTGTAAGTTATTTCTCTTCCTAATTTTCTTTTTTAAACACTGGTCGTTTCACATCGATGTAAGGTGACTCAGAAGAAGAAGAAACACTTTCATCATCACTCACTCCATCACTGTCTTGCCAGAAGGATGCCAATATTACAGTTCAAAACTTCAAATGTCCTTACCCATTCTTCAGCGTGCAGGCACTGTACTTTCCACCTCCAGGGCTCAAGTCTGCCTAACCGGTTTCCCTGAATCCTTTTATAAATGTTACTTTGCTTACACTCTAACAGCTTGTAAAGTCCCAAAAACCATTTGCCTCCACTTACTCTTATCTAACATGATCCTGCACCTGCTGGATGTCCAAGCCCCTTGCACACAAAACCTCCTTTGCCCCCCCCCCCGCTCATCCTTTCCTACGACAGCCCCTACCCCGCCTTCCCTCCTACAGATTTATACACTCTTCAAGTCATCCTCTTTTTCCCCCATCCTCTCTAAATGTCTGAACCACCTCAACAACCTCTCTCAGCACCACCTCATAACCCCTCTCAGCACTCTGGATAATTTCTTTTAGTAACCCAACACCTAATCTCCAAGCTACGGATTCTCTCCATATATTCCACATACATGTCCTCAGACATGACATCTCCACAGCCTCCAGCCTCCTCCTCCACAGCCTCCAGCCTCCTTGTTATAACATTCATCACTCCCTGCTTCTATCAATTGCTAAATCTTGTTCTTTTTCTTAAAAAATTGTTTCCATCTTACCAAGTTTAAAGTAAATGAGAATCTGCCTGTATACTCATTTTTTTAGGCTCAAGTTCCCCTTTCTCGTGATGACTTTCCTGATTAGCTGGACTGTGGTTCATATGTTTTACAGCATGTAACTAGCATCAGCAGTCTGGTTGACTGTAAGCCATAGCACTGTGTCTTCTTTTGCTGACAGTACTAGAATTTGCATGAGTGTCATCCATCCACAGAAATCCCAAGCTGATATTAACCAAGTTTTCAAAAAGGCCTCAGAAAACAATATGAAGTTTAATGAGGCCTAGTCTTGGACAGGGCCACAAGGGCACTGACACTTGAATTTGACTCCAGGGAAACTTGAGGTAGACCTCAGCCCTGACACAGAGGAATATAGAGGTACGCCTCAACTTACGATGTCGACTTACCAGATTTTGACTTTACAATGGTGTGGCAACAATTACTTTGGAGGTGAAACTTAAGATTATTACCCAACATGAAGGTGACGAGTCCTTAACTTGTAGTCATTTATTTACTCTTCAATACTGATAGATAGTTACAGTAATTATTTGTTTTCTACATGGGGGCATGGAATAAAATTCTTCCTCCATAAACCATGCGTGTCGTAAGAGGCAACTAAAATGCCGGGAGCAAGGGGCTAGTAACCCCGTCTCCTGTATACATTACTAAATTTAAAAGGAGAAATTTTCATTTTTCTTTTTGGGCCGCCCCCGCCTCGGTGGGATATGGCTGGTGCGTTAAAAGAAGATTCATACTTGACATATGATATTTTCGACCTACAATGGGTTCATTGGACCGTAACCCCATTGTAAGTCGAAGACTACCTGTACATGCATAATTTTCCTCCCATGAATAATCTGATAAGAAGTATTTTTTCTATCTTCGTGTCCCCTGTGACTCTGATCCTTATTTTCTTGTCTTTTAAACTTCCATTGTTTTTGGTTCATTCTCTCATCTTAGTTATCCTCACAGTGCACAACCTGCACATAGGAGAAGGTAACTCATGCCGACGTTTTGGTCCACATTGGACTGAAACGTAGTCATAAGTTACTTTCTCCTATGTGCGGGTTATTTGTGTATTTTTCCAGTCACTCTATTGTGCTTTTTTATTCTTTATCCTCACAATACAGTAAGACCGCTGTATCTGTGGGTCCAGTTTTTGCTGTTGCAGTTACCCTCGGTTTGCCCTGGCCCGAAAATAGCCCTTAATTTTGCTTAATAATGTCCCAAAGTGCAAAAGCAGCGATGGTGGGAGTTCTTCAAAATCCTAAGAGAAGCTGTGAAGTGCTTCCCATCAGTGAAAAACTGACACTTCTCCACTTATTGTGCATAATTTATCAGTTATCATAGGGATGTATGTAAATGAAAAGCGACTTAACTGACTCACGAAATCGTAATGACACGGGGTATGGTTTAAAAGCGACTTATATATAGGGTTCATCACTATCCACAGTGTCGGGTATCCACGATAGGTCTTGAAACGTATCATCTGCAGATACGGGGGACTACTGTACAGTGTGTATTGTTTTAATTTGTAAATACCCTACAAATATAATGTAGTTGATATTTTGTGTATTTTGCAACAGACGATGTAGCCATAATTGACGAGATACAGATGATCCGCGATCCAATGAGAGGCTGGGCCTGGACCCAAGCCTTGCTTGGTCTCTGTGCAAAGGAAGTTCACGTATGTGGTGAAGCTTCGGCTATTGCCTCGTTACTGAGCTTG
>NC_069494.1:15152698-15185198 GCF_026875155.1 Cherax quadricarinatus
GACGAGAATAGGACAGCAGAGAACAAGGAGCTTTGGGGAAAGGTAGGAGGTGTGTAGACCAGGTGTTTACAGTGAAACATATAAGTGAACAGTATTTAGATAGGCTAAAGAGGTCTTTGTGGCATTTATGGATTTGGAAAAGGCGTATGACAGGGTGGATAGGGGGGCAATGTGGCAGATGTTGCAGGTGTATGGTGTAGGAGGTAGGTTACTGAAAGCAGTGAAGAGTTTTTACGAGGATAGTGAGGCTCAAGTTAGAGTATGTAGGAAAGAGGGAAATTATTTCCCAGTAAAAGTAGGCCTTAGACAAGGATGTGTGATGTCACCGTGGTTGTTAGACAGTAAAAGTAGGCCTTAGACAAGGATGTGTGATGTCACCGTGGTTGTTAGACAGTAAAAGTAGGCCTTAGACAAGGATGTGTGATGTCACCGTGGTTGTTAGACAGTAAAAGTAGGCCTTAGACAAGGATGTGTGATGTCACCATGGTTATTAGACAGTAAAAGTAGGCCTTAGACAAGGATGTGTGATGTCACCATGGTTGTTTAATATATTTATAGATGGGGTTGTAAGAGAAGTAAATGCGAGGGTCTTGGCAAGAGGCGTGGAGTTAAAAGATAAAGAATCACACACAAAGTGGGAGTTGTCACAGCTGCTCTTTGCTGATGACACTGTGCTCTTGGGAGATTCTGAAGAGAAGTTGCAGAGATTGGTGGATGAATTTGGTAGGGTGTGCAAAAGAAGAAAATTAAAGGTGAATACAGGAAAGAGTAAGGTTATGAGGATAACAAAAAGATTAGGTGATGAAAGATTGAATATCAGATTGGAGGGAGAGAGTATGGAGGAGGTGAACGTATTCAGATATTTGGGAGTGGACGTGTCAGCGGATGGGTCTATGAAAGATGAGGTGAATCATAGAATTGATGAGGGAAAAAGAGTGAGTGGTGCACTTAGGAGTCTGTGGAGGACAAAGAACTTTGTCCTTGGAGGCAAAGAGGGGAATGTATGAGAGTATAGTTTTACCAACGCTCTTATATGGGTGTGAAGCGTGGGTGATGAATGTTGCAGCGAGGAGAAGGCTGGAGGCAGTGGAGATGTCATGTCTGAGGGCAATGTGTGGTGTGAATATAATGCAGAGAATTCGTAGTTTGGAAGTTAGGAGGAGGTGCGGGATTACCAAAACTGTTGTCCAGAGGGCTGAGGAAGGGTTGTTGAGGTGGTTCGGACATGTAGAGAGAATGGAGCGAAACAGAATGACTTCAAGAGTGTATCAGTCTGTAGTGGAAGGAAGGCGGGTAGGGGTCGGCCTAGGAAGGGTTGGAGGGGGGGGGTAAAGGAGGTTTTGTGTGCGAGGGGCTTGGACTTCCAGCAGGCATGCGTGAGCGTGTTTGATAGGAGTGAATGGAGACATATGGTTTTTAATACTTGACGTGCTGTTGGAGTGTGAGCAAAGTAACATTTATGAAGGGATTCAGGGAAACCGGCAGGCCGGACTTGAGTCCTGGAGATGGGAAGTACAGTGCCTGCACTCTGAAGGAGGGGTGTTAATGTTGCAGTTTAAAAACTGTAGTGGTAAAGCACCCTTCTGGCAAGACAGTGATGGAGTGAATGATGGTGAAAGTTTTTCTTTTTCGGGCCACCCTGCCTTGGTGGGAATCGGCCGGTGTGATAAAAAAAAAAAAAAAAAAATATATATATATATATATATATATATATATATATATATATATTATATATATTTTATATATATATATATATATTATATATATATATATATATATGGCATGCAATCCTTATAAGGCTTTTACGAACGTCGATTTTTGTATCATATCCTGACTGTGAACCCTCGTGAACCCTTCTGAAGCACTTACCTTGTAATCTGGCTGTCTGTCTGGCTGTCTGTCTGGCTGTCTGGCTGGCTAGCAGACAAACTTTCTTGCTGACAGATTGCTTGCTAACAAGCTGGTTGGTTGAGAGAGCAAGCTGAGAGGCAAACTGGCTGGCAGACAGGCAAGCTAGTTGACAGACAGGCTATCTAGCAGACAGGCTATCTGGCAGACAGTGTGGCAAGCTGTAGCAGGCTGCGGCAGGCTGTGGCAGGCTGAAGAATCCAGCCAGCACACACACAAACACACACAGAAGATGGTACTCTAAATTCCAGCAGTGAGAACCTTCCTGAAATCAATATCACACACTGTGAGCAGCCAGAGTACTAGCAGCAGCAGTAGCAGCAGCAGCTGGTGCTGCTCTGACAGCTGGTGAAGCCGTCAGAACCAGCTGGGAGAGTGACAAGACACTTTTTGAGTCCACTGTCAGAGGGTGTTTCCACCACACCCTCTTAGACGGCTCCTTACGAAACTCTTCCACTGTAACCACACACTGTATGAGTCCCTTAGGTGGAGAGTGGGTGTGTGAGAGTGTGTGAGTGTAGCAGAGAGGTGTGTGAGTGTGTGAACTCCCTCTCACACCTCTCACACCACCTTTCTAAAGACATATCACCTTTAAATACCACCACTACGGTACACACTCTTCCACACACATAAGTGTACACACACTGCCTCTATACACTTGTAAACACCATACACCCCTATACCAGCACCCTCTGTCACCCCCACTATAACACACACCTGTTATAGCGGTTATAGACAGCTATGGGAAGGTTAAATACGTAAAAAATGTTTTCCCTGGCCGTCTGCAACCCCGCTATGAGTCATCCCAGACTGTGACGTCACAATCTTACACACCCTATATACGCTTCTATTCTCCCTTATCCCCTATTATCTCCCTATTTTCTCCATCATCGATGCTTCTAAACCATCTAAACTACCCATTAGCCCCGGTAGACACAATTAATTACCAATTATCTTGCCTCAGGCAGACAATAACATTGCGCAGTTCCGGCAGCAACTGCTGCTACTGCCAGGGGTACGATAACGCCTCTGCCACCACCCCATTACCGGAGAGAGGTAAACCAGCAAGGGCACTGATAAATGGAGAGGTAATCAAGGGTGAATCAAAGCCAAAAAAGCTCTGGTTCCCGGGATTAGGAGCCCAGCACCAGCACCTAGGTAAGTCCCCCCCGGCAACGTAATATTAAACACAAACAAAAAACGGGTTATTTTAGCAGTGACACGCTTAAATTATATCCGAAAAACACGTTTATCTAGAGTTTTATTAAGGCCACGTTTCACCCACTAGAGAGGCGAAACGTTTGACTTCTATGTTAAACGTAGCGAGCTTAACTGAGACTGGTTGGTTAATGGGGTTTAAAGTCTATCTACTACACGAGGGTCATTAAGACTGGTTGGTTGGTTAATGGGGTTTAAAGTCTATCTACTACACGAGGGTCATTAAGACTGGTTGGTTGGTTAATGGGTTTAAAGTCTATCTACTACACGAGGGTCATTAAGACTGGTTGGTTGGTTAATGGGGTTTAAAGTCTATCTACTACACGAGGGTCATTAAGACTGGTTGGTTGGTTAATGAGGTTTAAAGTCTATCTACTACACGAGGGTCATTAAGACTGGTTGGTTGGTTAATGGGGTTTAAAGTCTATCTACTACACGAGGGTCATTAAGACTGGTTGGTTGGTTAATGGGGTTTAAAGTCTACTACACCAGGGTCATTAAGACTGGTTGGTTGGTTAATGGGGTTTAAAGTCTATCTACTACACGAGGGTCATTAAGACTGGTTGGTTGGTTAATGGGGTTTAAAGTCTATCTACTACACCAGGGTCATTAAGACTGGTTGGTTGGTTAATGGGGTTTAAAGTCTATCTACTACACCAGGGTCATTAAGACTGGTTGGTTGGTTAATGGGGTTTAAAGTCTATCTACTACACGAGGGTCATTAAGACTGGTTGGTTGGTTAATGGGGTTTAAAGTCTATCTACTACACCAGGGTCATTAAGACTGGTTGGTTGGTTAATGGGGTTTAAAGTCTATCTACTACACCAGGGTCATTAAGACTGGTTGGTTGGTTAATGGGGTTTAAAGTCTATCTACTACACGAGGGTCATTAAGACTGGTTGGTTGGTTAATGGGGTTTAAAGTCTATCTACTACACCAGGGTCATTAAGACTGGTTGGTTGGTTAATGGGTTTAAAGTCTATCTACTACACAGGGTCATTAAGACTGGTTGGTTGGTTAATGGGGTTTAAAGTCTATCTACTACACCAGGGTCATTAAGACTGGTACCTATATACTGGTGTCAGACGGTACTGTCAGTGGTAGGTGGGATTCCACAGTGGAAGTCATACCCAATGAACAGACAAGGAGTACTTAACCAGGTTGTAGTAATGTCTTCTGTACCATAATACCATGATGTACAGTACCTGTCAGGTGTACATGGTATTGTATACCATTCTGTGTATACCAATTCTGTGGCCCGGTGGCCTGGTGGTTAAAGTTCCCGCTTCACACACGGAGGGCCCGGGTTCGATTCCCGGCGGGTGGAAACATTCGACACGTTTCCTTACACCTGTTGTCCTGTTCACCTAGCAGCAAATAGGTACCTGGGTGTTAGTGGACTGGTGTGGGTCGCATCCTGGGGGACAAGATTAAGGACCACAATGGAAATAAGTTAGACAGTCCTCGATGACGCACTGACTTTCTTGGGTTATCCTGGGTGGCTAACCCTCCGGGGTTAAAAATCCGAACGATATCTTATCTTATCATGTACATGTCAGAGCTTGTCAGACACACCCACATTGTGGTACCTTGGTACCCAGGACACACCCAGACACACCCACATTGTGGTACCTTGGTACCCAGGACACTACCACAACATTCTCAAGTATTCCTGGCCCGTCCTTTGGTATTTACCCCCTCCAAGATACCCCCATTCCTGGGGGCCAAGGCCGGGCCACCTCTTGGACAAGGCCCGGGCCGAGCCCTTGTTCCAGCGTATTTACAACAGAATCTACAACAGAATCTACAACAGAGTCTACAACAGAATCTACAACAGAGTCTACAACAGAGTCTACAACAGAATCTACAACAGAGTCTACAACAGAATCTACAACAGAATCTACAACAGAGTCTACAACAGAATCTACAACAGAATCTACAACAGAGTCTACAACAGAGTCTACAACAGAATCTACAACAGAGTCTACAACAGAATCTACAACAGAATCTACAACAGAGTCTACAACAGAATCTACAACAGAATCTACAACAGAGTCTACAACAGAGTCTACAATAGAATCTACAACAGAGTCTACAACAGAATCTACAAGAAAATCTACAACAGAATCAAGAGCCTTCGCCAGAATCAAGGGCCTTCGCCAGAATCAAGGGCCTTCGCCAGAATCAAGGGCCTACGCCAGAATCAAGGGCCTTCGCCAGAATCAAGGGTCTTCGCCAGAATCAAGGGTCTTCGCCAGAATCAAGGGCCATCGCCAGAATCAAGGGTCTTCGACAGAATCAAGGGTCTTCGCCAGAATCAAGGGCCTTCGCCAGAATCAAGGGTCTTCGACAGAATCAAGGGTCTCCGCCAGAATCAAGGGTCTTCGACAGAATCAAGGGCCTTCGCCAGAATCAAGGGTCTTCGCCAGAATCAAGGGTCTTCGCCAGAATCAAGGGCCTTCGCCAGAATCAAGTCTTCGACAGAATCAAGGGCCTTCGCCAGAATCAAGGGCCTTCGCCAGAATCAAGGGTCTTCGCCAGAATCAAGGGCCTTCGCCAGAATCAAGGGTCTTCGCCAGAATCAAGGGCCTTCGCCAGAATAAAGGGCCTTCGCCAGAATCAAGGGTCTTCGCCAGAATCAAGGGCCTTCGCCAGAATCAAGGGTCTTCGCCAGAATCAAGGGTCTTCGCCAGAATCAAGGGCCTTCGCCATAATCAAGGGCTTTCGCCAGAATCAAGGGCCTTCGCCAGAATCAAGGGCCTTCGCCAGAATCAAGGGCCTTCGCCAGAATCAAGGGCCTTCGCCAGAATCAACCCTCCTTAGAGATACTAAATATCTACAGTATTGACCAGGTGTGGTCGCAGCCACACTAGCACCCGGTCAATGACCTGCCTTACACCTGGGTGTTAGCAGTGTTGTGGGGTGGCATCCTGGGCAAGGTGTGGTCTACCTTACACCTGGGTGTTAGCAGTGTTGTGGGGTGGCATCCTGGGCAAGGTGTGGTCTGCCTTACACCTGGGTGTTAGCAGTGTTGTGAGGTGGCATCCTGAGCAAGGTGTGGTCTCCCTTTACACCTGGGTGTTAGCAGTGTTGTGGGTGGCATCCTGGGCAAGGTGTGGTCTACCTTACACCTGGGTGTTAGCAGTGTTGTGGGGTGGCATCCTGGGCAAGGTGTGGTCTACCTTACACCTGGGTGTTAGCAGTGTTGTGGGTGGCATCCTGGGCAAGGTGTGGTCTACCTTACACCTGGGTGTTAGCAGTGTTGTGGGTGGCATCCTGGGCAAGGTGTGGTCTGCCTTACACCTGGGTGTTAGCAGTGTTGTGGGTGGCATTCTGGGCAAGGTGTGGTCTGCCTTACACCTGGGTGTTAGCAGTGTTGTGGGGTGGCATCCTGGGCAAGGTGTGGTCTGCCTTACACCTGGGTGTTAGCAGTGTTGTGGGTGGCATCCTGGGCAAGGTGTGGTCTCTGCCTTACACCTGGGTGTTAGCAGTGTTGGGGGGTGGCATCCGGGGCCCAAGGTGTGGTCTGCCTTACACCGGGTGTTAGCAGTGTTGTGGGGTGGCATCCTGGCAAGGTGTGGTCTGCCTTACACCTGGGTGTTAGCAGTGTTGTGGGTGGCATCCTGGGCAAGGTGTGGTCTACCTTACACCTGGGTGTTAGCAGTGGTTGTGGGTGCATCCTGAGCAAGGTGGTCTACCTTACACCTGGGTTTAGCAGTGTTGTGGGGTGGCATCCTGGGCAAGGTGTGGTCTACCTTAAAACCTGGGTTTTTAGCATTTTGTGGGGCATCCTGGGCAAGGTGTGGTCTCCCCTTACACCTGGGTGTTAGCAGTGTTGTGGGTGGCATCCTGGGCAAGGTGTGGTCTACCTTACACCTGGGTTGTTAGCAGTGTTTGTGGGTGGCATCCTGGCAAGGTGTGGTCTGCCTTACACCTGGGTGTTAGCAGTGTTGTGGGTGGCATCCTGGGCAAGGTGTGGTCTGCCTTACACCTGGGTGTTAGCAGTGTTGTGGTGGCATCCTGGGCAAGGGGGTGGTCTGCCTTACACCTGGGTGTTAGCAGTGTTGTGGGTGGCATCCTGGGCAAGGTGTGGTCTACCTTACACCTGGGTGTTAGCAGTGTTGTGGGTGGCATCCTGGGCAAGGTGTGGTCTACCTTACACCTGGGTGTTAGCAGTGTTGTGGGTGGCATCCTGGGCAAGGTGTGGTCTACCTTACACCTGGGTGTTAGCAGTGTTGTGGGGTAGCATCCTGGGCAAGGTGTGGTCTACCTTACACCTGGGTGTTAGCAATGTTGTGGGTGGCATCCTGGGCAAGGTGTGGTCTGCCTTACACCTGGGTGTTAGCAGTGTTGTGGGGTGGCATCCTGGGCAAGGTGTGGTCTACCTTACACCTGGGTGTTAGCAATGTTGTGGGTGGCATCCTGGGCAAGGTGTGGTCTACCTTACACCTGGGTGTTAGCAGTGTTGTGGGTGGCATCCTGGAAAAGGTGTGGTCTCCCTTACACCTGGTGTTAGCAGTGTTGTGGGGTGGCATCCTGGGCAAGGTGTGGTCTACCTTACACCTGGGTGTTAGCAGTGTTTGGGTGGCATCCTGAGCAAGGTGTGGTCAAACCTTACACCGGGGTGTTAGCAGTGTTGTGGGTGGCATCCTGGGCAAGGTGTGGTCTACCTTACACCTGGGTGTTAGCAGTGTTGTGGGGTGGCATCCTGGGCAAGGTGTGGTCTACCTTACACCTGGGTGTTAGCAGTGTTGTGGGGTGGCATCCTGGGCAAGGTGTGGTCTACCTTACACCTGGGTGTTAGCAGTGTTGTGGGGTGGCATCCTGGGCAAGGTGTGGTCTACCTTACACCTGGGTGTTAGCAGTGTTGTGGGGTGGCATCCTGGGCAAGGTGTGGTCTACCTTACACCTGAGTGTTAGTGAATTTAATCTGTAAATGAACTGAAGTAGGATAACAGCTCCAGGTCTCCAAAATAGTTGACGGTGACCCCTCAGTCTTGTACAACTATACATAAGCTGAGGTAATCAGTCCCTCAGACAACTTTCACGTCACACATAAGTACGATAAAGCACCTAAATTACTGGGAACGGTTGAAGTCCCTTGATTGTACTCCATGGAACGCAGGCGATAAAGATACAATATACACTTGGAAAATCCTAGAGGAATTAGTACCAAACTTGCACACGAAAATCACTGTCTATGAGAGCAAAAGACTCGGCAGGAGATGTAACATTCCCACAATGAACAACAACGGTGACACCAGTACACTGAGAGAACACAATAAGTGTCAGGGGACCAAGACTGTTCAACTGTCTAACAGCATACATAAGGGGGATTACCGATAGACTCCTGGTTGTCTTCAAGACCCCTGGTTGTCTTCAAGACCACTGGTTGTCTTCAAGACCCCTGGTTGTCTTCAAGTCCCCTGGTTGTCTTCAACCCCCCCTGGGTGTCTTCAAGATCCCTGGTTGTCTTCAAGACCCCTGGTTGTCTTCAAGACCACTGGTTGTCTTCAAGACCCCTGGTTGTCTTCAAGTCCCCTGGTTGTCTTCAACACCCCTGGCTGTCTTCAAGATCCCTGGTTGTCTTCAAGACCCCTGGTTGTCTTCAAGACCCCTGGTTGTCTTCAAGACCGCTGGTTGTCTTCAAGACCGCTGGTTGTCTTAAAGACTCCTGGTTGTCTTCAAGATCCCTGGTTGTTTTCAAGACCCCTGGTTGTCTTCAAAACCCCTGGTTGCCTTCAAGACCGCTGGTTGTCTTCAAGATCCCTGGTTGTCTTCAAGATCCCTGGTTGTCTTCAAGACCCCTGGTTGTCTTCAAGATCCCTGGGTTTTCTTCAAGAAACCCCCGGTTGTCTTCAAGCTCCCTGGTTGTCTTCAAGTCCACTGGTTGTCTTCAAGACCCCTGGTTGTCTTCAAGCTCCCTGGTTGTCTTCAAGACTCCTGGTTGTCTTCAAGACCCCTGGTTGTCTTCAAGATCCCTGGTTGTCTTCAAGATCCCTGGTTGTCTTCAAGATCCCTGGTTGTCTTCAAGACCCATGGTTGTCTTCAAGACCCCTGGTTGTCTTCAAGACCCCTGGTTGTCTTCAAGCTCCCTGGCTGTCTTCAAGTCCCCTGGTTGTCTTCAAGACCCCTGGTTGTCTTCAAGCTCCCTGGTTGTCTTCAAGACTCCTGGTTGTCTTCAAGACCCCTGGTTGTCTTCAAGACCCCTGGTTGACTTCAAGACCCCTGGTTGTCTTCAAGTCCCCTGGTTGTCTTCAAGACCCCTGGTTGTCTTCAAGACCCCTGGTTGTCTTCAAGACCCCTGGTTGTCTTCAAGTCCGCTGGTTGTCTTCAAGACCCCTGGTTGTCTTCAAGCTCCTTGGTTGTCTTCAAGACCCCTGGTTTCCTTCAAGCTCCCTGGTTGTCTTCAAGACCCCTGGTTGTCTTCAAGACCCCTGGTTGTCTTCACGACACCTGGTTGTCTTCAAGACCCCTGGTTGTCTTCAAGACCCCTGGTTGTCTTCAAGACCCCTGGTTGTCTTCAACACCCCTGTTGTCCTTCAAGACCCCTGGTGGTCTTCAAGACCCCTGGTTGTCTTCAAGACCCCTGGTTGTCTTCAAGACCCCTGGTTGTCTTCAAGACCCCTGGTTGTCTTCAAGACTCCTGGTTGTCTTCAAGACCCCTGGTTGTCTTCAAGACCCCTGGTTGTCTTCAAGACCCCTGGTTGTCTTCAAGACCCCTGGTTGTCTTCAAGACCCCTGGTTGTCTTCAAGCTCCCTGGCTGTCTTCAAGTCCCCTGGTTGTCTTCAATACCCCTGGTGGTCTTCAAGACCCCTGGTTGTCTTCAAGACCCCTGGTTGTCTTCAAGACCCCCGTTGTCTTCAAGACCCCTGGGGGTCTTCAAGACCCCTGGTTTTTCTTCAATACCCCTGGGTTTTCTTCAAGACCCTGGTTGTCTTCAAGACCCCTGGTGGTCTTCAAGACCCCTGGTTGTCTTTAAGACCCCTGGTTGTCTTCAAGACCCCGGGTTTTCTCAAAACCCTGGTTGTCTCAAAGACTCCTGGGTTTTCTTCAAGACCCCTGGTTGTCTTCAATACCCCTGGTTGTCTTCAAGACCCCTGGTTGTCTTCAAGACCCCTGGTTGTCTTCAAGACCCCTGGTTGTCTTCAAGACCCCTGGTTGTCTTCAAGAGGGAGCTGGACAGATACACAGTACCTGACCAGCCAGGCTGTGGTTCCTACATTGGTTTACGTGCGGCCAGCAGTAACAACCTAGTTGATCAGGTCCTGATCCACCACCAGGCCTGGTCATGGACCGTGCCACGGGGACCTTGACCCCCGGAGCAGTCCCTCAGTCTTCTGGAACTATACATAACAAGGTAAGGTAAACAGTCCCTCAGATTTGATCAATCTGGAGCACAAGCGTAGAGATGATATATACTGAGAGGTGCAGCAGTCGAAGGCTCCATCACAGGTGAACGGGGCCCAATAGTGTAAGCAGCTTTTCCCTAGTGTGTGTGTGTGTGTACTCACCTACTTGTGGTTGGAGGGGTCGAGTCACAGCTCCTGGCCCTATAATATATACATATATATATATATATATATATATATATATAATATATATATAATATATATATAATATATATATATATATTCAGAGAGGAGAGAGAGAGAGAGAGAGAGAGAGAGAGAGAGAGAGAGAGAAGAGAGAGAGAGAAAAGAGAGAGAGAGAAGGGAGAGAGAGAGAGAGAGAGAGAGAGAGAGAGAAAAGAGAGAGAGAGAGAGAGAGAGAGAGAGAGAGAGAGAGAGAGAGAGAGAAAAGAGAGAGAGAAGAGAGGAGAGAGAGAGAGAGAGAAGAGAGAGAGAGAAGAGAGAGAGAGAGGGAGAGAGAGAGAAGGAGAGAGAGAGGAAAAGAGAGAGAGAGAGAGAGAGAGAGAGAGAGAGAGAGAGAGAGAGAGGAGAGAGAAGAGAAGAGAGAGAGAGAGACTGGATCATCATTCACCAACTAATTACACAAGACAAACTTAAACTTTTACAGAATGTGCGTTAAACCCTCGTGGGCCACAACGCTGCTACCAGATATTAATAAATGTGAAGAAAGGATGACCCTTTTTTATTATTATTATTATTATTATTATTATTATTATTATTGTCATTATTATTATTATTTTTATTATTATTATTATTATATTATTATTATTATTACTAAATTATTATTATTAAATTTTTATTATTATTATTATTATTTACTATTATTATTATTATTATTATTTATTATTATTATTATTATTGTTATTATTATTAAATTTTTATTATTATTATTATTATTATTATTATTATTATTATTATTATTTCTATTATTATTATTATTAATTTATTTTTATTATTTATTAATTTTTATTATTATTATTTACTATTATTATTATTATTATTATTATTAATTTTTATTATTACTATTATTATTATTATTATTATTATTATTATTATTATTATTATTATTGTTATTATTATTATTATTTTTATTATTATTATTATTATTATTATTATTATTATTATTAAAGGTCACATTTCAGATGATACTGTGACTTATTCTGGGAACTTAAGGTGTGACCTTGGCAGAGTATTGACAAGCAGAGGTCGACGTCCACACACACACACACACACACACACACACACACACACACACACACACACACACACAAGTTAATGAGGAGAATTAAATCTGATGAGGACCAGGCAAGACTTCAAAGAGACCTGGACAGACTGGACACCTGGTCCAGCAAATGGCTTCTCGAATTTAATCCTGCCAAATGCAAAGTCATGAAGATAGGGGAAGGGCACAGAAGACCACAGACAGAGTATAGGCTAGGTGGCCAAAGACTGCAAACCTCACTCAAGGAGAAAGATCTTGGGGTGAGTAATAACACCGAGCATGTCTCCGGAAGCACACATCAATCAGATAATTGCTGCAGCATATGGGGCGCCTGGCAAACCTGAGAACAGCATTCCGATACCTTAGTAAGGAATCATTCAAGGCACTGTACACCGTGTATGTCAGGCCCATACTGGAGTATGCAGCACCAGTTTGGAACCCGCACTTGATAAAGCACGTCAAGAAACTAGAGAAAGTACAAAGGTTTGCGACAAGGTTAGTTCCAGAGCTAAGGGGAATGTCCTATGAAGAAAGATTAAGGGAAATCGCCTGACGACACTGGAGGACAGGAGGGTCAGGGGAGACATGATAACGACATATAAAATACTGCGTGGAATAGACAAGGTGGACAAAGACAGGATGTTCAAGGGAGGGGACACAGAAACAAGAGGCCACAATTGGAAGTTGAAGACACAAATGAGTCAGAGAGATAGTAGGAAGTATTTCTTCAGTCATAGAGTTGTAAGGCAGTGGAATAGCCTAGAAAATGACGTAGTGGAGGCAGGAACCATACACAGTTTTAAGACGAGGTTTGATAAAGCTCATGGAGCGGGGAGAGAGAGGGCCCAGTAGCAACCGGTGAAGAGGCGGGGCCAGGAGCTAAGACTCGACCCCTGCAACCACAAATAGGTGAGTACAAATAGGTGAGTACACACACACACACACACACACACACACACACACAGCAGCAGCAGCAGCAGCAGCAGCAGCAGCAGCAGCAGCAGTAATCGGACTGACAACACTGGAGGACAGGAGGGTCAGGGGAGAAATGTTAACGACATACAAAATACTGCGTGTAATAGACAAGGTGGACACAGACAGGATGTTCCAGAGATGGGACACAGAAACAAGGGGACACAGCAACAAGGGGACACAGAAACAAGGGGACACAGCAACAAGGGGACACAGCAACATGGGGGCACAGCAACAAGGGACACAGTAACAAGGGGACACAGCAACAAGGGGACACAGCAACAAGGGGACACAGAAACAAGGGGACACAGAAACAAGGTGACACAGAAACAAGGGGACACAACAATAAGGGGACACAGCAACAAGGGGACACAACAACAAGAGGACACAGCAACAAGGGGACACAGCAACAAAGGAACATAGAAACAAGGGAACACAGCAACAAGGGGACACAGAAACAAGGGGACACAACAACAAGGGGACACAGCAACAAGGGGACACAACAACAAGGGGACACAACAACAAGGGGACACAGCAACAAGGGGACACAGCAACAAGGAACACAGAAAACAAGGGGACACAACAACAAGGGGACACAGCAACAAGGGAACACAGCAACAAGAGGACACAGCAACAACGGGACACAGCAAAAGGGGACATAGAAACAAGGGAACACAGCAACAAGAGGACACAGAAACAAGGGGACACAACAACAATGGGACACAGCAACAAGGGGACACAGCAACAAGGGGACACAGCAACAAGGGGACACAGCAACAAGGGGACACAGAAATAAGGAAACATAGAAACAAGGGGACACAGAAACAAGGGGACACAACAAGGGGACACAGCAACAAGGGGACACAACAACAAGGGGACACAGCAACAAGGGGACACAACATCAAGGGAACACAGAAACAAGGGGACACAGCAACAAGGGGACACAGAAATAAGGGAACATAGAAACAAGGGGACATAGAAACAAGGGGACACAACAACAAGGGGACACAGCAACAAGGGGACACAACAACAAGGGGACACAGCAACAAGGGGACACAACAACAAGGGGACACACATCAAGGGAACACAGAAACAAGGGGACACAGCAACAAGAGGACACAGCAACAAGGGGACACAACAACAAGGGGACACAGCAACAAGAGGACACAGCAACAAGGGAACACAGAAACAAGGGGACACAACAACAAGGGGACACGCAACAAGGGAACACAACAACAAGGGGACACAACAACAAGGGGACACAGCAACAAGAGGACACAACAACAAGGGGACACAACAACAAGGGGACACAGCAGAAGAGGACACAGCAACAAGGGGACACAGCAACAAGGGGACACAGCAACAAGAGGACACAGCAACAAGAGGACACAGCAACAAGAGGACGCAGCAACAAGGGGACACAGCAACAAGGGGACACAACAAGAAGAGGACACAGCAACAAGAGGACACAGCAACAAGGGGACACAGCAACAAGGGGACACAGCAACAAGGGGACACAGCAACAAGGGGACACAGCAACAAGAGGACACAGCAACAAGAGGACACAGCAACAAGAGGACGCAGCAACAAGGGGACACAGCAACAAGGGGACACAACAAGAAGAGGACACAGCAACAAGAGGACACAGCAACAAGGGGACACAGCAACAAGGGGACACAGCAAAAAGGGAACACAACAACAAGAGGACACAGCAACAAGAGGACACAGCAACAAGGGGACACAGCAACAAGGGGACACAACATCAAGGGAACACAGAAACAAGGGGACACAGCAACAAGAGGACACAGCAACAAAGGGACACAGCAACAAGGGAACACAGTAAAAAGGGGACACAGCAAAAAGAGGACACAGCAACAAGGGGACACAGCAACAAGGGGACACAGCAACAAGAGGACACAGCAACAAGGGGACACAGCAACAAGAGGACATAGCAACAAGGGGACACAGCAACAAGGGGACACAGCAGCAAGAGGACACAGCAACAAGGGGACACAGCAACAAGAGGACACAGTAACAAGGGGATACAGCAACAAGAGGACACAACAGCGGACACAACAACAAGGGGACACAACAACAAGGGACACAAACAACAAGGGGACACAGCAACAAGGGGACACAGCAACCAGGGGACACAGCAACAAGGGCACACAACAACAAGGGGACACAACAACAAGGGGACACAACAACAAGGGGACACAGCAACAAGGGGACACAGCAACAAGGGGACACAGCAACAAGGGGACACAACAACAAGGGGACACAGCAACAAGAGGACACAACAACAAGGGGACACAACAACAAGGGGACACAGCAACAAGGGGACACGCAACAAGGGGACACAACAACAAGGGGACACAGCAACAAGAGGACACAACAACAAGGGGACACAACAACAAGGGGACACAGCAACAAGGGACACAGCAACAAGGGGACACAGCAACAAGAGGACACAACAACAAGGGGACACAACAACAAGGGGACACAGCAACAAGGGGACACAGCAACAAGGGGCACAACAACAACAAGGGGACACAGCAACAGAGGACACAACAACAAGGGGACACAACAACAAGGGGACACAGCAACAAGAGGACACAACAACAAGGGGACACAACAACAAGGGGACACAACAACAAGGGGACACAGCAACAAGGGGACACAACAACAAGGGGACACAGCAACAAGGGGACACAGCAACAAGGGGACACAGCAACAAGGGGACACAACTGGAAGTTGAAGACTCAGATGAGTCACAGGGATGTTAGGAAGTATTTCTTCAGCCACAGAGTTGTCAGGAGGTGGAACAATCTGAAGAGTGATGTAGTGGAGGCAGGATCCATACACAGCTTTAAGATGAGGTATGATAAAGCTCATGGAGCAGTGAGAGAGAGGACCTAGTAGCGTTCAGTGAAGAGGCGGGGCCAGGAGCTGAGTCTCGTCCCCTGCAATCACAATTAGTTGAGTACACACGCACATATACACACACAGTGATGTATAACCCACCACAGAACTGCAGGAGGCCAAGATGATGAGTGCAACAGAACAATGGTGGACACTCTGAGGTGGCCAGAAGTGTTCACTCAAGTAGAGGGAAGTTACTGGTGATGGCGACTTCAATCACAGGGAGATTGATTGGGAAAACCTGGAGCCTCACATGGGTCCCGAAACATGGAGAGCCAAGATGATGGATGTGGTACTGGCAAATCTCACACATCAACATGTTAGGGACCCTACCAGAGAGAGAGAGGGGAGGATGAACCAGCAAGACTGGACCTTGTCTTCACCCTGAGTAGCTCAGACATTGAGCACATCACATATGAAAGGCCCTTTGGAGCTAGTGACCACGTAGTTATTAACTTTGAATACATGGTGGAGCTAAAAGTGGAGAGGGTAACAGGAGTAGAAAGGGGAAAGCTAAACTGTAGTAGACAGGAAGTGGAATAGTCTGGCAAGTGATGTAGTGGAGGCAGGAACTATACATAGTTTTAAGACGAGGTATGATAAAGCTCATGGAGCAGGGAGAGAGAGGACCTAGTAGCGGTCAGTGAAGAGGCGGGGCCAGGAGCTGAGTCTCGACCTCTGCAACCACAGTTAGGTTAGTAATTAGGTGAGTACATCATCACTTGAATAGACTTTAACAACAGCAATAACAGCCACAAGAACAGCAGCATCAGTAACAGCATCAGTAACAGCATCAGTAACAGCCACAAGAACAGCAGCATCAGTAACAGCCACAAGAACAGCAGCAGCAGTAACAGTCACAAGAACAGCAGCAGCAGTAACAGTCACAAGAACAGCAGAAGCAGTAACAGCCACAAGAACAGCAGCAGCAGTAACAGCATCAGTAACAGCCACAAGAACAGCAGCATCAGTAACAACATCAGTAACAGCCACAAGAACAGCAGCATCAGTAACAGCCACAAGAACAGCAGCAGCAGTAAGTCACAAGAACAGCAGAAGCAGTAACAGCAGCAGTAACAGCAGCAGTAACAGCATCAGTAACAACAGCAGTAACAGCAGCAGTAACATCATCAGTAACAGCATTAACAGCAGCAGTAACAGCATCAGTAACAACAGCAGTAACAACAGCCGTAACAGCAGCAGTAACAGCATCAGTAACAGCAGCAGTAACAGCATCAGTAACAGCAGCAGTAACAGCATCAGTAACAGCATCAGTAACAGCATCAGTAACAGCATCAGTAACAACAGCAGTAACAGCAGCAGTAACAGCAGCAGTAACAGCATCAGTAACAGCATCAATAACAGCATCAGTAACAGCATCAGTAACAGCAGCAGTAACAGCAGCAGTAACAGCATCAGTAACAGCATCAGCAACAGCATCAGTAACAGCATCAGTAACAGCATCAGTAACAGCATCAGTAACAGCAGCAGTAACAGCATCAGTAACAGCATCAGTAACAGCATCAGTAACAGCATCAGTAACAGCATCAGCAACAGCATCAGTAACAGCAGCAGTAACAGCATCAGTAACAGCAGCAGTAACAGCAGCAGTAACAGCATCAGTAACAGCATCAGTAACAGCATCAGTAACAGCAGCAGTAACAGCATCAGTAACAGCATCAGCAACAGCATCAGTAACAGCATCAGTAACAGCAGCAGTAACAGCAGCAGTAACAGCATCAGTAACAGCATCAGTAACAGCATCAGTAACAGCAGCAGTAACAGCAGCAGTAACAGCATCAGTAACAGCATCAGTAACAGCAGCAGTAACAGCATCAGTAATAGCATCAGTAACAGCAGCAGTAACAGCAGCAGTAACAGCATCAGTAACAGCATCAGTAACAGCATCAGTAACAGCATCAGTAACAGCAGCAGTAACAGCAGCAGTAACAGCATCAGTAACAGCAGTAGTAACAGCAGCAGTAACAGCAGCAGTAACAGCAGCAGTAACAGCAGCAGTAACAGCATCAATAACAGCAACAGTAACAGCATCAGTAACAGCATCAGTAACAGCATCAGTAACAGCAACAGTAACAGCATCAGTAACAGCAGCAGTAACAGCATCAGTAACAGCATCAAAAACAGCATCAAAAACAGCAGCAGTAACAGCTTCAGTAACAGCAGAAGTAACAGCAACAGTAACAGCATCAGTAACAGCATCAATAACAGCAGCAGTAACAGCATCAATAACAGCATCAATAACAGCAGCAGTAACAGCATCAGTAACAGCATCAGTAACAGCATCAGTAACAGCAGCAGTAACAGCAGCAGTAACAACATCAGTAACAGCATCAGTAACAGCATCAGTAACAGCATCAGTAACAGCATCAGTAACAGCAGCAGTAACAGCATCAGTAACAGCATCAATAACAGCAGCAGTAAACAGCATCAATTAACAGCATCATAACAGCAGCAGTAACAGCATCAGTAACAGCATCAGTAACAGCATCAGTAACAGCATCAGTAACAGCAGCAGTAACAGCAGCAGTAACAGCATCAGTAACAGCAGCAGTAACAGCATCAATAACAGCAGCAGTAACAGCAGCAGTAACAGCATCAGTAACAGCAGCAGTAACAGCAGCAGTAACAGCATCAGTAACAGCAGCAGTAACAGCAGCAGTAACAACATCAGTAACAACATCAGTAACAGCAGCAGTAACAGCATCAGTAACAGCAGCAGTAACAACATCAGTAACAGCAGCAGTAACAGCAGCAGTAACAGCATCAGTAACAGCATCAATAACAGCAGCAGTAACAGCATCAATAACAGCATCAATAACAGCAGCAGTAACAGCATCAGTAACAGCATCAGTAACAGCATCAGTAACAGCATCAGTAACAGCATCAATAACAGCAGCAGTAACAGCATCAATAACAGCATCAATAACAGCATCAGTAACAGCATCAGTAACAGCATCAGTAACAGCATCAGTAACAGCATCAATAACAGCAGCAGTAACAACATCAGTAACAGCATCAGTAACAGCATCAGTAACAGCATCAGTAACAGCATCAGTAACAGCAGCAGTAACAGCATCAGTAACAGCAGCATAAAACAGTAACAGCAGCAGTAACAGCAGCAGTAACAGCAGCAGTAACAGCAGCAGTAACAGCATCAATAACAGCAACAGTAACAGCATCAGTAACAACAGCAGTAACAGCATCAGTAACAGCATCAGTAACAGCATCAGTAACAGCATCAATAACAGCAACAGTAACAGCATCAGTAACAGCATCAATAACAGCATCAATAACAGCAGCAGTAACAGCATCAGTATCAGCAGCAGTAACAGCATCAGTAACAGCAACAGTAACAGCATCAGTAACAGCAGCAGTAACAGCATCAGTAACAGCATCAGTAACAGCATCAGTAACAGCATCAATAACAGCAGCAGTAACAGCATCAGTATCAGCATCAAAAACAGCATCAGTAACAGCATCAGTAACAGCATCAGTAACAGCATCAGTAACAGCATCAGTAACAGCATCAGTAACAGCATCAGTAACAGCATCAGTAACAGCATCAGTAACAACATCAGTAACAGCATCAGTAACAGCATCAGTAACAGCAGCAGTAACAGCATCAGTAACAGCAGCAGTAACAGCATCAGTAACAGCATCAGTAACAGCAGCAGTAACAGCATCAGTAACAGCATCAATAACAGCATCAGTAACAGCATCAGTAACAGCATCAGTAACAGCATCAGTAACAGCATCAGTAACAGCATCAGTAACAGCATCAGTAACAGCATCAGTAACAGCATCAGTAACAGCATCAGTATCCTACACTGCGGTATCAGTCTGCCACAAGAGAGCAGAGTGGCGCCTCTCAGTCTATCGTGACCCCCTCTCATGGCACCTATTGACTACCAGGCACTGCTATGCTGTCTTAACCCCCACCACAACCCTGTGGTACTACCCCACCACAACCCTGTGGCACTACCCCACCACAACCCTCTGGCACTACCCCACCACAACCCTGTGGCACTACCCCACCACAACCCTGTGGCACTACCCCACCACAACCCTCTGGCACTACCCCACCACAACCCTCTGCCACTACCCCATCACAGACCTGTAGCCACTACCCCACCAAACACCATGTGGCACTACCCCACCACAACTGTGCGCATACCCCACACATACCTGTGGCACTAACCCCACCACAAACCCATCGTGGCATACCCACCACAACCCTGTGCGCACTACCCACACACAAACCCTGTGTCGACACTACCCCACCACAACCCTGTGCCACTACCCCGCCACTACCCTGTGGCACTACTTCACCACAACCCTGTGGAACTACCCCACCACAACCCTGTGCCACTACCCCACCACAACCCTGTGCCACTACCCCGCCACTACCCTGTGGCCCTACTTCACCACAACCCCGTGGAACTACCCCACCACAACCCTGTGCCACTACCCCACCATAACCCTGTGGCACTACCCCACTACAACCCTGTGCCACTTCCCCACCACAACCCTGTGCCACTACCCCACCATAACCCTGTGGAACTACCCCACCACAACCCTGTGGAACTACCCCACCACAACCCTGTGCCACTACCCCGCCACTACCCTGTGGCCCTACTTCACCACAACCCTGTGGCACTACCCCACCACAACCCTGTGTCACTAGCCCACCATAACTCTGTGCCACTACCCCACCACAACCCTGTGCCACTACCCCACCACAACCCTGTGCCACTACCCCACCACAACCCTGTGTCACTACCCACACAACCCTGTGGCACTCCACCCCTACCATACCACCCTGTGGCACTACCCCACCACAACCTGTGTCACTACCCCACCACAACCCTGTGTCACTACCCCACCATAACTCTGTGGCACTATCACCCACCATAAAACCCTGTGTCACTACCCCACCATAACTCTGTGCCACTACCCCACCACAACCCTGTGCACTAACCCCACAAACCCTGTGGCACTACCCCACCACAACCCTGTGGCACTACCCCACCACAACCCTGTGCCACTACCCCACCACAACCCTGTGTCACTACCCCACCACAACCCTGTGGCACTACCCCACCATAACCCTGTGCCACTACTCCACCACAACCCTGTGTCACTACCCCACCACAACCCTGTGCCACTACCCCACCACAACCCTGTGTCACTACCCCACCACAACCCTGTGCCACTACCCCACCACAACCCTGTGTCACTACCCCACCACAACCCTGTGCCACTACCCCACCACAACCCTGTGCCACTACCCCACCACAACCCTGTGTCACTACCCCACTACAACCCTGTGGCACACATCTGCAACATGTCGTGACACATACCATGCAACACCCACCTTGTTGTTCTCATCATGTTCCTCTACTGTTTCTCACTTTGTTATAGATCACTGTTATTACCACCCTGGGCCCACCAGGTCATTATTTATCTATCTATATAGCCAATGTCTTTATCTCTCAGCTCTTCAAAAATCTACCGATTCCTTCACATTAATGCTACCTCTTCTCCTCCTCTTCCTTCCTGGAAATAAGTCACTGTCTGACTTTCTCAGATATTGCAAGTATTTACATATATGCTGCTATGTATGATAATTCTATGTAACAGTATTTGTGTATACCTGAATAAACTTACTTACCTCCTCATAAGCACCTTCTCTCTCTTCTCACAGTAAGGTATCCCTCCGGGAATATTACAGTGGTTATCACTTCAAAAAGTTTTGTTTCTGTGGTAGCCATAATATCTGGGTACTTCTCTTTTATCCTGTCCTTTAATTCATTATTTTTTTTAATGATTCCATCAACATTTAGAAGTGTTTATGTAGTCTAGAATAAGCCAGTGTGTGTGAGTACTCACCTAATTGTACTCATCTAATTGTGGTTGCAGGGGTCGAGACTCAGCTCCTGGCCCCGCCTCTTCACTGATCGCTACTAGGTCCTCTCTCTCTCTCTGCTTCCTGAGCTTTGTCATACCTCGTCTTAAAGCTATGTATGGTTCCTGCCTCCACTACATCACTTGCCAGACTATTCCACTTCCTGACGACTCTATGACTGAAGAAATACTTCCTAACATCCCTGTGACTCGTCTGAGAATTCAACTTCCAATTGTGACCTCTTGTTTCTGTGTCACATCTCTGGAACAACCTGTCTCTGCCCACCTTATCTATTCCACGCAGTATTTTGTATGTCGTTATCATGTCTCCCCTGACTCCTGTCCTCCAGTGTCGTCAGTCCGATTTCCCTCACCCTTTCTTCGTAGGACATTCCCCTTAGCTCTGGGACTAGCCTTGTTGCAAACCTTTGCACTTTCTCTAATTTCTTGACGTGCTTGACCAGGTGTGGGTTCCAAACTGGTGCTGCATACTCCAGTATGGGCCTGACGTACACAGTGTACAGTGTCTTGAACAATTCCTTACTAAGGTATCGGAACGCTATTCTCAGGTTTGCCAGGCGCCCATATGCTGCAGCAGTTATCTGGTTGATGTGCGCCTCAGGAGATGTGCTCGTTGTTATGGTCACCCCAAGATCTTTCTCCTTGAGTGAGGTTTCCAGTCTTTGGCCACCTAGCCTATACTCTGTCTGCGGTCTTCTTTGCCCTTCTCAGATCTTCATGACTTTGCATTTGGCAGGGTTAAATTCGAGAAGCCAGTTGCTGGACCAGGTGTCCAGTCTGTCCAGGTCTCTTTGTAGTCCTGCCTGATCCTCATCTGATTTAATTCTCCTCATTAACTTCACGTCATCTGCAAACAGGGACACTTCTGAGTCTAACCCTTCCATCATGTCGTTCACATATACCAAAAATAGCACTGGTCCTAGGACCGACCCCTGTGGGACCCCGCTCGTCACAGGTGCCCACTGTGATACCTCATCTCGTACCATGACTCGTTGTTGCCTCCCTGTCAGGTATTCTCTGATCCATTGCAGTGCCCTTCCTGTTATACGCACCTGACCCTCTAGTTTCTGCACTAATCTCTTGTGAGGAACTGTGTCAAAGGCCTTCTTGCAGTCCAAGAAGATGCAATCAACCCACCCCTCTCTCTCGTGTCTTACTTCTGTAACTTTGTCATAAAACTCCAGAAGGTTTGTGACACAGGATTTTCCTTCCATGAATCCGTGCTGGTTGTTGTTTATAATCTTGTTCCGTTCCAGGTGCTCCACCACTCTCCTCCTGATAATCTTCTCCATAACTTTGCATACTATACACGTCAGTGACACAGGTCTATAGTTTAGTGCCTCTTTTCTGTCTCCTTTTTTAAAAATGGGAACTACATTTGCGGTCTTCCATACCTCAGGTAGTTGCCCAGTTTCCAGGGATGTGTTGAAGATTGTGGTTAATGGCACACACAGTATATCTGCTCCCTCTCTAAGGACCCACGGGGAGATGTTGTCCGGTCCCATTGCCTTTGAGGTATCAAGATTACTCAGCAGCTTCTGCACCTCCTCCTCAGTTGTGTGTATGTCATCCAGCACTTGTTGGTATATTCCCTGTTGGTGTCCCCCTCTGTCCTGTCTTCCCAGAGTCCTTCCTGTCTCCACTGTAAATACTTCCTTAAATCTCCTGTTGAGCTCCTCACATAACTCTTGATCGTTTCTTGTGAGTTCCCCACCTTCTGTCCTCAGTCTGATAACCTGGTCTTTGACTGTTGTGTGTGTGTGTGTGTGTGTGTGTGTACTCACCTAGTTGAGGTTGCGGGGGTCGAGTCCGGGCTCCTGGCCCCGCCTCTTCACTGATCGCTACTAGGTCACTCTCCCTGAGCCGTGAGCTTTATCGTACCTCTGCTTAAAGCTATGTATGGATCCTGCCTCCACTACATCGCTTCCCAAACTATTCCACTTACTGACTACTCTGTGGCTGAAGAAATACTTCCTAACATCCCTGTGATTCATCTGTGTCTTTAGCTTCCAACTGTGTCCCCTTGTTACTGTGTCCAATCTCTGGAACATCCTGTTTTTGTCCACCTTGTCAATTCCTCTCAGTATTTTGTATGTCGTTATCATGTCCCCCCTATCTCTCCTGTCCTCCAGTGTCGTCAGGTTGATTTCCCTTAACCTCTCCTCGTAGGACATACCTCTTAGCTCTGGGATAGTCTTGTTGCAAAACCTTTGCACTTCTCTAGTTTCTTTACGTGCTTGGCTAGGTGTGGGTTCCAAACTGGTGCCGCATACTCCAATATGGGCCTAACGTATACGGTGTACAGGGTCCTGAATGATTCCTTATTAAGATGTCGGAATGCTGTTCTGAGGTTTGCTAGGCGCCCATATGCTGCAGCAGTTATTTGGTTGATGTGCGCTTCAGGAGATGTGCTGGGTGTTGTGTGTGTGTGTGTGTGTGTGTGTGTGTGTGTGTGTGTGTGTGTGTGGTGTGTGTGGGTGTGTGTGTGTGTGTGTGTGTGTGTGTGTGTCTGTGTGTGTGTGTGTATTCACCCACACACACTCATGATTATTATTATTATTATTATTATTATTATTATTATTATTATTATTATTATACCCATGGATGGCACTATAGATAAGGGTCGTAGTGGATTCCACATTAAGAGGCGGACCCAGGAGCTATAGTTCAACACGCACACCATCTAAGTGATTACAACTTGCAAATGATATCCACCACTACTGCAGTGCCCGCCCACCTTACTGTGACCCTGAGTGAGAGTGAGACAGTGAAAGTGAGAGTGAGAGAGAGAGAGAGAGAGAGAGAGAGAGAGAGAGAGAGAGAGAGAGAGAGAGAGAGAGAGAAAAGAGAGGAGAGAGAGAGAGAGAGAGAGAGAGAGAGAGAGAGAGAAGAGAAGAGAGAGAGAGAGAGAGGAGAGAGAGAGAGAGAGAGAGGAGAGAGAGGAGAGAGAGAGAGAGGAGGAGAGAGAGAGAGAGGAGAGAGAGAGAGAGAGGACAGAGAGAGAGACAGACAGACAGACAGACAGACAGATTTTCATTAACAGGAAGATATTAATATGGCCACACACAGGTGCACACACAGTAGGTACACACACAGTAGGTACACACACAGTAGGTACACACACAGTAGGTACACACACAGGTGCACACACAGTAGGTACACACACAGTAGGTACACACACAGTAGGTACACACACAGTAGGTACACACACAGTAGGTACACACACAGGTGCACACACAGTAGGTACACACACAGTAGGTACACACACAGTAGGTACACACACAGTAGGTACACACACAGTAGGTACACACAGTAGGTACACACACAGTAGGTACACACACAGGAGGTACACACACGGTAGGTACACACACAGTAGGTACACACACAGTAGGTACACACACAGTAGGTACACACACAGTAGGTACACACACAGTAGGTACACACACAGTAGGTACACACACACAGTAGGTACACACACAGTAGGTACACACACAGTAGGTACACAACACACACACAACACACACACACACACACACACACACACACACACACACACACACACACACACACACACACACACATACTGTTTGATACTGGTCACTCACTCCTGCAAGCTATTACCAGAATTAGAATAGAAATAGCATAGACATAGTGAATATAGTGTTGACGAGTGTGAGAAGGTAGGTGGGACAAGCTTTTAAGGGCAACATTGTAAGACGGTGCTAGGGTCAAGTCCCAGGAGGGTTGTGTCAGGTCACAAGAAGTTGCGGCCAGTCATTACACCGCACAAGACACTCACACACACACACACACACTCACACACACACACATGCACACACGCACACAGGCAGTGTTACTACCGGTAGTTATTAGCAGTAAGAATACTTAGGAAGCTAGGGAGTCCTCTCTCAATGTGAACAAGGAAAATGATAATAACCAGCAACAATTAATACATAAATCCAGAAAGGGCAATAAGTGGAGAGAGTAGCATAATTGGGAAAGATAAATGAGAAATTTCAATTACTCAGATATGGTAAACACGAGGAAATTAAATCTTCATCAGAGTACAAAACAAATTCTGGCCACAAAATAGAGCGAAACACCAACGTCAAAGACCTGGGAGTGATCATGTCGGAGGATCTCACCTTCAAGGACCATAACATTGTATCAATCACATCTGCTAGAAAAATGACAGGATGGATAATGAGAACCTTCAAAACTAGGGAGGCCAAGCCCATGATGGACACTCTTCAGGTCACTTGTTCTATCTAGGCTGGAATATTGCTGCACATTTAACAGCCCCTTTCAAGGCGGTGAAATTGCTGACCTAGAAAATGTACAGAGAACCTTCACGGGTGCATAACGGAGATAAAACACCTCAATTACTGGGAGCGTTTTGAGGTTCCTAAACCTGTATTCCCTGGAATGCAGGGGAAAAGATACATGATTATATACACCTGGAAAATCTAGAGGGACTAGTACCGAACTTGCACACGAAAATCACTCACTACGAAAGCAAAAAACTTGGCGACGATGCACCACCCCCCAATGAAAGCAGGGGTGTCACTAGCACGTTAAGAGACCATACAATAAGTGTCAGGGGCCGAGACTGTTCAACTGCCTCCCAGCACACATAAGGGGATTACCACAGACCCCCGGCATCTTCAAGCTGGCATGGACAAGCACCTAAGTCGGTTCCTGACCAGCCGGGCTGTGGCTCGTACGTTGGTTTGCGTTGCAGCCACCAGCAACAGCCTGGTTGATCAGGCTCTGATCCACCAGGAGGCCTGGTCACAGACTGGGCCGCGGGGGCGTTGACCCCCGGAACTTCTCCAGGTAAACTCCAGGTAAAACCACCACCCCCCCCTAACCCTCCCTCCCCTCACACACAAGCACACACACACACACACCCCACAACACACACACATACACAACCACACATACACACACACACATACACACACACTACACATACACACACACACACACACCACACACATACACACACACACACATTACACACAATACACACACACATACACACACACACATACATAAACACATACACACACATAAACACACACACACAACCCCTAACACCACACCCAGCACCACACCCACCACCACCACACACACACACCAAAACACACACCACACACACACACACACCACACACACCACACACACACACACCCCACACACACACACCACCACACACCACCACACACACACACACACACCACACACACACCACCACACACACACACACAAAACACAACCCCACAACACCACCACAACATACACACCCCACACACACACCACACACACCACACCCCACACACCCCCACACACCAAAACACACACACACACACACACACACACACAACACCCCACCACACACACACACCACACACACACACACACACACACACACACACAAAACACACACACACATGCACATACATACATACACACACACACACACACACACACACACACCCCACACACACACACACACACACACACACACACAAGAGATTGGTGCAAAAATGGGGACCAAGCAGGGATAACAGGGAAGGCACTCAATGGCAGGGAATATTGTCAGGAAGACAGCAGCGAGTCATGGTACGTGGCGAGGTGTCAGAGTGGGCACCTGTGACCAGCGGGGTCCCGCAGGGGTCAGTCCTAGGACCGTGCTGTTTCTGGTATTTGTGAACGACATGACGGAAGGAATAGACTCTGAGGTGTCCCCGTTTGCAGATGACGTGAAGTTGATGAGAAGAATACACTCGATCGAAGACCAGGCAAAAAACTACAAAAGGGATTGGACAGGCTGCAGACCGGGCCAGAATTTGGGCTCCTGGAGTTCAATCCCACCCAAGTGAAAGTATGAAAATTGGGGAAGGGCAAAAAAGGCCACAACGGGTACATCAGGGGGTCAGAACCCCTCACTAAAGGGAAAAAGATCTTGGGGTGAGTATAACCCAGGAATCCCCTGAACGCACATAAAAAAAATAAGTGCGCATATGGGCCCCTAGAAACCTCAGAACAGATTCCGCTCTTAATAAGGAATCGTTCAGGCCCCTGTACACCGTTATTTAGGCCAATTGGGTATGCGGCCCATTTTGGGAAACCCCCAACCTAGCCAAGCACGTAAAAAAACTAGAAAAAAAGTGCAAAGGTTTGAAAACAAGACTAGTCCCAGAGCAAAGAGGTATGCCCTACGGGAGAGGTTAAGGGAAATCAAGACGAACTGGAGGACAGGAGAGAGGGGGGGGACATGATAACGACATACAAAATACTGAGGGGAAATTTGGGAAAGGTGGACAAGCGGTGTTCCAGGATTGGACACAGTAACAAGGGACACAGTTGGAAGCTGAAGACACAGATGAATCACAGGGATGTTAGGAAGTATTTCTTCAGCCACAGAGTAGTCAGTAAGTGGAATAGTTTGGGAAGCGATGTAGTGGAGGCAGGATCCATACATAGCTTTAAGCAGAGGTATGATAAAGCTCACGGCTCAGGGAGAGTGACCTAGTAGCGATCAGTGAAGAGGCGGGGCCAGGAGCTCGGACTCGACCCCCGCAACCTCAACTAGGTGAGTACAACTAGGTGAGTACACCCACACCCACACACACCCTCCACCACTTGACACAAACACTTGACACAAACACGTCCCCCCCTCCCCAAACCCCACCCCTCCCCCTTCCCTAACCACCTCACCTTAGCCACCTCCCCCCTCCCCAAACCACCTAACCCTCCCGAAACCGTCTAACCCCCCCCAACTCCCTCCATCCCCCCAATAACCATCCTCCCCCTCCCCCATAACCATCCATCCCCTCTCTCCCTAAAACCATCTAACCCCCCTCCCCAACTATCTCTACCCTCCAAAAAACCATCCTCCCCTTCCCCACAACCATCCATCCCCTCTCTCCTAACCATCTATTCCCCTCCCCCTAACTACCGTCCCCCCTTCTGTGGAGCAACGGGGGAACCTAGAACCAGGATGAGGACAAGGGGCTCCAAGGACAAATCTGGGAGGGAGGAATGGAGGGTAGAGCTCAAAAAAAGGGAGGAAAGACGGGGGAAGGAGACTAGATGAGCGGGAAAAGGGAAAAAAGGAAGAGGGTTAGCACAGAATGCAGAAGGTGGAAGCGACAGGCCACAGCGCAGAAATCAAGATAGAGAGATTAGAAGAGGAGCTGAGACATCTGAAACAGCACAGAGACAAAGATATTACAAAGTAGCACGGCAATGGCTACATCAAACACAGACAACGGGTTTCTGAAGGAAGCATGGAAACTAAACTGTATGCAGAGGTCCTGTCAAACCACATGGGGCCAAAACAAAGGCAGGGAGCACACTAGGAAGAATGAGAGGTTGGAAGACATTGAAGGAACTAGGACTTTGTGAAGGCCCTACCAGATACCTGTGGGGGCCGGGAAAACAGGTGAGCGGGAAGGGACAAACCAAGAAGCATAGGGCCATAACTAGGGAAGGGACTGAAGGAAGGAACACTCCACGGGAAGAAAACCAAAAAAACATCAGAGGAGCAAGGGGGAGTCCCCAGTGGGAGGTGGAAAAGGGAGAGATCCGTGTTTGTCTATGGGCTAGACGAAGCTAAAGGGGAAACTTATGATAAAAGAAAGCAGGAGGAGAAAAAAGTGATTGAACATATCATGAAGGTGATAGGCGAGGGGGACATGACCCAGGTGGCAAATTTTCGGAGATTGGGTGGTTAACAAAGAAAAAGGGAATCAGCTCTCAACCAGAATCAACCCCAACATGATCCTGCAGGAGAAAGCACGGCTGAGAGGCAAGCAGGAGTTCCGGAGTGTGTACCTCGATCGAGACAGAACACAGGACAAAAGGGAAAGACGATGAAAGAGAGAGTTCAAAACGAAAGGAGAAAATGGGAGGAAATGAAAAAGGAGAGCGGGAATACCCAGGATCAAATGGAAGGACAAGCACACCCCCAGAAACACCTGCAGAAGGACTCCAGCCACGACACCCCCAAGGCAACTGAACAGTCCAAACCAACCACACACACCGATCCCTCTGTTTCCACCCCCGCACCACAGTTACAGTATTAGAACAGAAGTTAAAAGGTTTGGTACACAAATGCAGATGGATTAACGAATAAACATGAGGAATGGCAAGAAAGAATCAATGAGAAGTCCCCAGACATCATAGCATTACAGAAACAAAACTCACAGAGACAATAACAGATGCAATCTTCCAACCAGGATACCCGATCATGGGAAAGATAGAAGGGGCAGGGGGGGAGGGGGGGTTGGGTTTGCTCGTAAAAAACAGATGGAAATTCGAGAAAATAGAAGGGATAGATGAGACGGAGAAAGAGACTACATAGCAGGTTCACTTCAGTCTGGGGGAAAACAAAGTGGGTCATTGCGTGATGTATAATCCACCACAAAATTGCAGGAGGCCCAAAGAGAGGAATATGAAGAGAGCAACAGAGCAATGGTGGACACACTTGCTGAGGTGGCAAGAAGAGCTCATTCCAGCAGAGCAAAGTTGCTGGGTTTTGGGGGGTTTCAACCACAGGGAGATTGACTGGGAAAACCCGGAGCCACATGGGGGTCCCGAAACATGGAGAGCCAGGATGTTGGACGTGGTACTGGAAAAACCTCATGCACCCAAATGTTAAGGACACTACCCGAGTGAGAGGGGAGGATGAACCAGCAAGATTGGACCTTGTGTTCACCCTGGGCAGCTCAGACATTGAGAACATCAAGTATGGAAGTCCCCTAGGAGCTAGCGACCACGTGTTCTGTGCTTTGAATACATAGTAGAGCTGCAAGTGGAGGAATAACAGGAGTTGAATAGGAAAAGCCTGACTATAAAAGAGGGGACTACATAGGGTTGAAGAACTTCCTGCGGGAGGTTTCCCGTGAGACAGAGAACTGGCAGGAAAGCCAGTAAATGAAATGATGGAATATGTAACAACAAATCCATGGAGGCAGTGGAAAAAAGTTTATTCCCAAGGCAACCCGTACAATGGGAAGACCAGAACGAGCCCCCGGTTTACCCGACGGTGTAAGGAGGCAAAAACAAAGTGCAATAGAGAATGGAAAAAAGTACAGAAGGCAGAGAACACACGAAAATAGGAGATCAGTCGCAGAGCCAGGAATGAGTATGCACAGGTAAGGAGGGAGGCCCAGCGACAGTATGAAATGACATAGCATCGAGAATCAGACTGACCGAAACTGTTGTATAGCCACATCAGGAGGAAGACAACAGTCAAAGACCAGGTGATCAGATTAAGGACCCGAAGGTGGGGAACTCACAAGAAAGATCAGGAGGTATGTGAGGAGCTGAACAGGAGATTTAAGGAAGTTTTTACAGTAGAGACAGGAAGGGGTGTGGGAAGACAGCACAGAAGGGAACATCAAGAGGGAATATACCAACAAGTGTTGGATGACATACGAACAACTGGGAGGAGGTGAAGAAGCTCTAAGTGACCTTGACACCTCAAAGGCGATGGGAACCAGACAACATCTCCCCATGGGTCCTTAGAGAAGGAGAGAGATCTGGGTGCCTCTAACCACAAATCTTAACACTCCCTGAAAAATGGGCAAATACCTGAGAAAGGGGGAAACGCTAAGTAGTCCCCAATTTAAGAAAGGAAACAGAAACGAGGGACTAAAAACAGACCTGTGTCCCCTTTCATGATGTGTGCAAAGTCTGGAGAAATTATCAGGAGGAGAGTGGTCGAAACCTGGAAAATGAACAAGATTATAAATGAAACCCAGCATGGGTTCAGGGGAAGGAAAATCCTGTATCAAAAACCTCCTGGATTTTTATGACAAGGAAACAAAAGTAAGACACGAGAGAGAGGGTGGGTGATTGCGTTTTCCAAACTGCAGGAAAGGCCTTTGACACAGTTCCCCACAAGGATTAGTGCAGAAGTGGGGATCAGGGATGTAAAAGGGAGGGCACTGCAATGGAAAGGGGGAATCCTGACAGGGGGGCAGCAAGGTCATGGTACATGAAGAGGTATCACAGTGGGGCCCTGTTAGGAGCGGGTCCCCAAGGGTCGTTCAGGACAGGCAATTTTTGATATATGGAAATAGGGAAAGGAAAGACTCTAAGTGTCCCGTTCGCAGATGATGTGAAGTTGAGAGAAGAATTAAATGGCGGGGATGAGGCGGACTGCAAAAAAAAACCGGGGGGCTGGACAGTGGCCGTAACGGTTTCCCGAATTAATCCTGCCAAATGAAAAAGTCATGAAGATGGGGGGGGGGCAAGAAGACCACGACAGAGTATAGGCAGGTGGACAAAACAAAAGACCCACTCGGGGAGAAAGCCTTTGGGGGTGACCATAAACCAAGCACATCCCCGGGAGGCACACATCAACCCAAAAAATGCTGCGCTACGGGGCCTGGAAACCTGAGAATAGGTTCCCCATACCTTAATAAGGAATGGTTCAAGACACTGTACACGTGTTGTTAGGCACTACGGAGTATGCAGCCCAAACTGGAACCACACCTGGTCAAGCACGCAAAGAAGTTAAGAAAGTCAAAGGTTTTTTCAACAAGGGATTCCCCGAGTCAAGGGAATTCGTCGAGGAAAGGTTAAATTGAAATAACTGACGACACTGGGGACGAAGGGTCAGGGGAGACATGATAACGACATACAAGATAGCGGGGGGAAAAGAAAAAGGTGGACAGAGATAGGTTTTTTAGAGAGGGGCACAGGGACAAGGGGTCACAAATGGAAGCGAAGACTCAGACGAGTCCAGGGGCGTTAGGAAGTATTTCTTCAGTCATAGAGTTGTCAGCAATGGGAAAAGCCTAGCAAGTGAAGTATGGAGGGGGAACCAAACATAGTTTAAGAAAAGGTAGACAAACTCAGGAAGCAAGGAAAAAGGGACCCATA
>NC_069494.1:15190198-15202698 GCF_026875155.1 Cherax quadricarinatus
GTTCAAAAACCAGGTATAAATCAAGTACATGAACACGGGTCAACCAAAAACAAGGACACAGGAAATACAAGTACATGTCCAGCGTTAGAACCAGTACAAGAACACAAGGAAACGAATAACATGTACAACTGACACCACGATACATGTCCAAGGTATCACAAGAACTGAACACGGTAATACAGTACATGAAGCGCAAGTTTATACCAATTACAATGTACAAGGTATACACGTAATGATAACAAGGTAAATACCAGTACAAGTACCAAGGTAAAACCCGTTACATGTACATCGGTAAACAAGTACAAGTAACAAGGTATACAAGTACATGTACAAGGTATACAAGTGACATGTACACAGGTATACGACAGTACATGTCCAAGGTATACAAGTACATGTACAAAGGTTTACAAGTACATGTAACAGGTTTAACCAGTACATGTAGCAGAGGTATACAAGTACATGTACAAAGGTATACAAGTACATGTAAGCAAAGGTATACAAGTACATGTACAATGTAATAAGCCCAGTACATGTATCAAGGTATACAATTACATGTACACAAAGTAATACAAGTACATGTTACAAGGTATCCAAGATACAAGTACAAGGTATACAAGTACATGTACAAAGGTATACCAAGTAACATGTACAAGGTAACAAGTACCATGTCACAAGGGTATACAAGCACATGTACCAGGTATAGTCAAGTACATGTAAAGGTATACAAGTACATGTACAAGGTATACAAAAGGTAGCATGTACACAAAGGTATACAAGTACAATGTACATAGGTAGTACAAGGTAACATGGTACAAGGTAGTACAAGTACATGTACAAGTTATACCAGTAACAATGTACAAGGTATACCAAGTACATGTACAAAGGTATACAATACATGTACAGAAGGAATACAAGTCATGTACAAGGTATACAAGTACATGTACAAGGTATAAGCAAGGTACATGTGACAATGGTGTAAGCAATTACATGGGAACAAGGTATACACGTACATGTAACAAGGTATACAAGTACATGAACAAGTATACAATACATGAACAAGGTATACAGTACATGTACAAGGTCTACAATTACATGTACCATGTAACAAGTACATGTACGAGGTATATCAAGTACAGGTACAAGGTATAGCAGTACAAGTACAAGGTATACAAGTTGAACATAATACCTACAAGGAATACAGTACATGTACAAGGTATACAAGTACATGTATCAAGGTATACAAGGTTACCATGTACAAGGGTATAAAATACATGACAAGTATACAAGTACATGTACAAGGTATACAAGAGGTATACAAGTACATATACAAGGTATACCCAGTACATGTACAAGGTATACAAGTACGCTGTGACAAGGTATAACTAAGTACAGAACAAGGTATACAAGTACATGTACAAGGTATACACGTACATGTACAAAGGTATAAACCAGTCATGTAACAAGGTATACAAGTACCTGTACAAAGGTATAGACAAGTACTGTACAAGGTATACCAGTACATGTACAAGGTATACAAGTAACCTGTACAAGGTTATACAAGTACAATGTACAGGTATACCAGTACATGTACAAGGTATACAGAGCATAGCTGACATCAGTGACAATACTGCTATAAGAAAGCCGCTTGTTATGCCTGAGCATTTCCCGCAAATTAGGTCGTTTTGTCCCCAGGATGTGACCCACTACCAGTCCACTAACAACCCAGGATTGTGACCACAGACCCAGTCCACTAACACCCAGTATGTGAGCCCACAACCAGTCCAAATAACACACCCGAGGACCCACACCAGTCCACTAACACCCAGGATGGTGACGCCACACAGACCACTAACACCCAGATGTGACCCACCACCAGTCACACTAGCACCCAGGATGGGCAAACCCCACACCCCACAACCAGTCCACTAACACCAGATGTGACCCACATCCATCCATTAACACACATCCACAGGATGTGACCCCCACCAGTCAACTAACACCCAGGAAATGTGACCCACACCAGTCCAGACTAACACCCAGGATTGAGCCCACACCAGTCCACTAACACCCAGGAAAGACGCCACACCAGTCCACTAACACCCAGGATGTGACCCACACAAGTCCACAACACCCAGGGGATGTGACCCACAGCCAGTCCACTACACCCAGGAATGTCCATATGCCACCCCAACCAGTCCAACTAACACCCAGATGTGACCCAAAATCATTCCACTAACCCCCAGGAATGTGGACCCACACCAGTCCAGCTAACAAGCCCCAAGGAGTGGACCCCACACCAGTCCACTAAAACACCCAGGATGTGACCCACACTCAGTCCCACTAACACCCAGGAATGTGGACCCACACAGTCCACTAGCACCCAGGGATGCCACCCCACACCAGTCCCACTAACCCACCCCGTATGTGAACCCGACATCAGTCCCACTAACACCCAGGAGTGCCGCCACACCATTCCACTAAAACACACCAGGAAGTGAACCACATCCAGTCCCACAACACACCCCAGGGATGTGTCCCACACCAGTCCACTAACACCCAGGAAGTGGACCCACACTCAGTACCATCCCACAAACACCCAGGATGAGACCCACACCATTCACTACACCCAGGATTGACCCACACCAGTCCCCTAGCACCCAGGATGCCACCCACGACCAGTCCACGTAACACCCAGGATTTGACCCACATCAGGTCCCACTAACACCCCCAGATGGGTGAACCCACAACCAGTCCACTAACCCCCAGGATGTGACCCACACCAGTCCACAAAAACACCCAGGATTGAAACCCACACCAGTCCCCCAAGAAAATAAACCTAAACACCCAGGATGTGACCGGCACACCAGTTCCACAAGCACCCCAGGATGCCACCCACCCACTGGACCATCCACTAACCACCCAGGATTTGACCCACATCAGTCCACCTAACACCCAGGATGTGACCCCACGAACCAGTCAGTCCACTAACCATAACACCCAGGAATGTGACCCCACGACCAGTCCAACCTAGACAACTAACACCCAGATGTGACCCACACCAGTCCACTAACACCCAGGAATGTGACCCACACCATCCGTAACACCCAGGATGTTGACCCACACCACACACCATCCACACTACAACCAGGTATGTGACCCACGACCAGTCCACTAACACCCCGGAATGGAGGCGTCGTAAGGGGGGGGAGGGGGGGGCGGGCCGCCCCGGTTTGACACTAATACAGAAAACAAGTGCTGCAAGACCAACATTACAGAAGAATCCTCTTTCTATATAACCTATTAAAATATTACATAGTACAAATAAGCTAATATATGGAAATTATTGATTCTGATGATGAGTTGGTTGTTAGTTAGTTATAATATGTTTATTATGCACCACCCATACCCATCCTGTGGGCGGTAGTCACCATACCCACCTGTGAGGTGGAAGTCACCACATATCCCATCCTGTGGGCGGGTAGTCACACCCCATAACCCCCATCCTGTGGTGGTATCCACCCCATACCCATCAGGCCTGTGGGGCGGTAGTCCACCACATACCCCATTCCTGTGGGCGGGTAGTCAACCCCATATACCCATTCCTGTGGGCGGTTCACCCATACCCATCATCCTGTGGGCGGTAGTCCCCACAACCCCATGCCTTGGGTGGTATGGACACCCCATAGCCCATCCTGTGGGGCGTAGTCACCTACAAACCCAACCGTGGCGGTAAGTCACCCCATTAAACCCCGTATCCTGTGGGCGGTAGTCACCCACAACCCAACCTGCCAGTGGGGCGTAGTCACCACATACCCATCCTGTGGGCGTTTAGTCACCACATACCCATCCTTGGGCGGAAGTCACCACATACCCATCATCCCTGGGGGTGGGTGGTAGTCCCCCATACCCATCCTGTGGGCGGTAGTCACTACATACCCATCCTGTTGGGCGGGTAGTCACCCCCAAACCCATCCTGTTGGCGGGTAGACACCACATACACCCATCCTGTGGGCGGGTATTCACCCACCCCATACCCATCCTTGGGCGGTAGTCACCACATACCCATCCTGCGGGCGGTAGTCCACCACATACTACCCATCCTGTGGGCGGTATCACGCCCAAATACCCATCCTGTGGGCGGTAGTCACCACACATACCCATCCTGTGGTGGTATGTCACCCGCATCTAACCCATCCCTGTGGGCGTTAGTCACCACATACCCATATGGTCCTGTGGGCGGTAGTCAACGCCCATAACACCCAATCACTGTGGGCTGGTAGTCACCACTAACCCCAACCGTGGTAGGTAGTCACCCCATTAATCAACCCATCCTTAGGGCGGTATCACCACATACCCATCCTGTGGGCGGTAGTCACCACACACCCCATAACCCATCCTGTGGGCGGTAGTCACCACAGATACCCATCCTGTGGGCGGTAGTCGTCACCTAGCCCATATAATACCCATCCTGTGGGTGGTAGTCACCACATACCACCATCCGTGAGGCGGGTAGACACCACATACCCATCCTGGTGGGCGTAGCCAAAACCCAATAAAAATACCTCATCCTGTGGTGGTAGTCACCACATACCCATCCTGTGGGGGTAGTGGCACTGGGGCTGAGAGATGTGCCCCATACCCATCCTGTGGGTGGTAGTCCCCACATACCCATCCCTGTGGTGGTAGTCATCCACATACCCATCCTGTGGGTGTAGTCACCACATACCCATCCTGTGGGCGGAGTAGTCCACCACATAAAAAAACCCATCCTGTGGGTGGTATGTCAAAACCACAATACCCATCCTGTTGGCGGTATCACGCCCCATAACCCCATCCTGTGGGTGGTAGTCACCACATACACATACCCATTTTATTTCCTGTTGGTGGTAGTCACCACATACCCATCCTGTTGGGTGGTAGTCCACCACATACCCATCCCTGTGGGCGGTAGTCTCACCACATACCCATCCGTGGGGCGGTAGTCACCACATACCCATCCTGTGGTGTAGTCACCACATAACCCATCCTGTGGGCGGGGGTAGTCACCACATACCCATCCTGTGGGTGTTATTTCACCACATACACCCATCTGTGGGCGGTAGTCCAAACCACATACCCATCATGGTGGGCGGAGTTCCACCCCATACCCATCCCTGTGGTCGTGTAGTCACCAATACCCAGATCCCTGGGCGGGTAGTCACCACATACCCATCTGGCTGTTGGGCCGTAGTCACCACAACATAACCCATACCCTTGGGCGGTAGTCACCATACCCCACCTGTGGGCAGTAGTCACCACAAACCCATTCTGTGGGCGGGTAGTCAACCCCATACTCCATCCAGGGTGGGGCGTGTAGTCATACTCACATACCCATCCTGGTGGGGCGGTAGTCACCACATACCCATCCTGTGGGCGGTAGTCACACCACATTACCCATTCCGTGGGCGGTAGTCACCCCATAAACCCATCCTGTGGTGCAGGTAGGTCACCCATACCCATCCTGATACCCTCCTGTGGGCGGTAGTCACCACATACCCATCCTGTGGGGGCGGTAGTCACCACATACCCAACCTGTGGGTGGTTAGTCCAACCACAATACCCATCCAGTGGGCGGAGTCACCACACATAAAACCCATCCTGTGGGCGGTATTTCGACCCACCCCATACGCCCAAAAAACCCATCCAGTTGGCGGTAAGTCACCACATTAACCCATACCCATCCTGTGGGTGGTAGTCACTCACATACCCATGACCTGTGGGGCGGTAGTCACCACAAACCCATGCCTGTTGGCGTAGTCACCCCCATATACCCTCCTGTGGGCGGTAAGTCACCACAACCCAACCTGTGGGCGAAGTCCACCCACAAACCATCCTGTGGGGGTCATCACCCCATAGAACCCAACCTGTGGGGTAGTCACGGACAATGTAGATGTACCACATACCCATCCTGTGGGCGGTAGTCGACCCCATACCCAAATTCCTGTGGCGGGTAGTCACCTCGCTCATACCCATCCTGTGGGCGGTAGTCACCACTATACCCATCCATTATGCCTGTTGGTGGTAGTCACCTTTACAGTACCTCATCCTTATGGCGGTAGTCACACACATACCCATCCTGTGGGCGGTAGTACCAGCCCATACCCCCATTCCTGTGGGCGGTAGTCCCCACATAACCCATCCTGTGGGCGGGTAGTCACTACCAACACACCCCAATAACTCTCCATCCTTGGGTGGGTATCACGCCTCCATACCCATCCTGTGGGTGGTAGTCCACACCACATACCCATCTCTGTGGGGGCGGTATCACCACATACCCATCCTGTGGGCGGGTAGTCAACCCCCTAAAACCCATCCTGTGGGGCGGTAAGTCAACCACATACCCATACCTGGTGGTGGTAGTCCACCCACATTACCCATCCTGTGGGGCGGTAGGTCACCACATACCCATTCCTGTTGGTGGCGTGAGCGTGTCAATCACAAGTCCCACGGCCCCGTACCCATGCCGTGTGGGTGGTATTCACCTCCATATACCCATCCAGTGGGTGTTAGGTCACCACATACCCATCGGCCTGTAAGGGTAGACACCCCATAAACCCATCCTGTGGGCGTTAGTACCCACACCACACCCATACCCAATGCCTGTGGGTGTTAGTCACCCCATACCCATCCTGTGTGCGTAGTCACCCACATAACCCATGCCTGGTGGTGTATCCACGCCCATATAGCCCATCCTGTGGGCGTAGTCAACCCATCATACCCATTCCTGTGGGCGGGGTAGATCCCCCATCCCCACATACCCATCCTGTGGGGTGGTAGTCACACAATAACCCAGTTCCCTGTGGGCGGTATCAAAAGATTACAGAGGTACATAATTAGGTCCCAGGGACAGGACTCCAAAGTTTTGATAGCTGAGGCAAGTTACAGAGTTAATGAACCCTCACAATTTTAAAAAGGTAATGAACTTCACAATTTACAAAGGTAATGAACTCACAAATTTTACAAAAGTAATGAACACACATCTACAAAGTGTAATGAACTCACAATTTACCAAGGTAATGAACTCACAAATTTACAAAGTAAGAATCTCCCTCACAATTACAAAGTAAATGAACTCACGAATTTACACAAGGTATGAACTCCACAATTTACAACGGAAAAAAGAACTCACAATTTACAAAGGTAATGTAACTCACAATTTACAAAGGTTAATGAACTCACAATTTACAAAGGTAATGAACTCCATGCAGATGTGATAGATGATTTTTGCATAAAGTGAAGGCAAAGAAATATAAATCATTCACTGAGTTGTTACCTGTACTCAACCTGAGTTTACCTGGGAAGAGTTCCGGGGGGTCAGCCCCCCCGCGGCCCGGTCTGGACCAGCCTCCTGGTGGATCAGAGCCTGATCAACCAGGCCTGTTTGCTGCTGGCTGCTCGCAAACCCACGTCGACCCGACAGGCCCGGCTGATCAGGAACTGACTTTTTTTAGGTGCTTGTCCAGTGCCAGCTTGGAAGACTGCAGGGTCTGTTGGTAATCCCCCCCTTATGTGTGCTGGGAGGCAGTTGAAACAGTCTCGGGCCCCCTGACACCTTATTGTATGGTCTCAAAAACGGCTAGTAACCCCTGTTTTTCCATTGGGGGGAGTTACATCGTCTCCCCAAGGTTTTTTGCTTTCGTATGATAAATTTTCGTGTGAAAGTTCGGTACTATCCCTCTAGGATTTTCCAGGTGTATAAATCTGACTCTCCCCCTGCGTTCCAGGAATACATTTTTAGGAACCCAAGCGCCCCAGAAATTGAGGTTTTTTAATCTCCTTATGCGCGCCGTGAAATTTCTCTGTACTTTTTCTAGGTGGGGCAATTTTTCACCTCCCTTTGAAAGTGCGTTAGTGTGCACAATTTTCCCACCTAGATAGAACAAGTGACCTGAAGAGTGTCATCAGGTTTGGGCCCCTCCCTATTTTAAAGGGTTCCCATTATCCTCCGTCTTTTTTTCTAGCAGATCATTGTACAATGTTTGGCCTTAAAGGGTGAATCCCCACTGATCATCCCAGGCTTTGACTTGGTTTTTCGCTCATTTTGGGGCCAGAATTTGTTTTGTACCTGATAAAGATAAAAATTTTCCTCGCGTTTACCGTTTTGGGTAATTGAAATTTCTCATCGTTGAACTTATATTTTTTCTGCGCCCACTGAAAGATTGGTTGATTCCGCCTGGAGCCTGCATTCTGCAATGGAAGACACTGTCATGCAGATTCGGGGGTCATCGCAAAGGAAGACACGGGGCTGGGCTGACATCCTTGTCTATGTCGGATATGAGGATAGGCAAGATGGGGGCTAGTACTGTACCTTTTGGGAAAAGAGCTTTTTTACCGTAGCTGCCTCGGACTTTACTCTGTTGACGACTACCCTGTGTTCTGTTTTGAGGAAATTTTAGATCCAAACGACCACTTTTCCCGTTTTTCCTTTAGACCATTTTGTCCTATTAAAAGCCATGGTCACACTTTTCGAAGCTTTTGCAAATCTGTATATATACATCTCATTCTTTTTAACTCAGTGCATTTTTGGACCTTTCGTAGTGACCATAGTTGAGACAGACAGACGAAAACCGTTCTAAAACCCCTTTGCCCCCGGGTTGTGTAACTGATGGGGGTTTTAATGGTTCTTGCTTTTTAGGGAAAAACCCCTTTTAAAGATTTTTATGAATGGGGGTTTAGGCTATCGTCTTTTCTTTGCTGTTGCTTTACGCCCCTTTTTTTGAGTGGGGGTTGTCGTTTTTTTTAGTAAATGGGGGACGACCCCCCCTGTCCATGCCCCTCTCCATAATGGAAAAGGCTCGTGATAGGGCTTTTTGCATTCTTGATGAACACGATTTTCCCGATCTGGCCCCGGGGCAGAGTGCATGGCATGTCATTTATCGTCCTGTTCGAAGTCCATTTTGGCGTCAGGATAACATCGGATAGGCCTTGTGTAATCAAATTTTGTTTTTTGGCTCTCCTCATAAAAAATTCATTTTGATCTTCGAACCTCAGTCTGGTTAGCGCTTGCTAAAAACTGAGTCATATTTGGGACTTGAGTAGCTCAACTCATTTCCTTCTGTCATCTGTGTAGGACCCATCTTGTTTAAGTAGGGCCCAATACTGGATTGTTGTTCTCGACGTTTGATTTGGCAATAAGGAGAAGAAATGACATTGGGTTTCTTTCAAGGTCATCTGTAAGTCAATTCACTTAGTGGTTAACATGTACTCAAGTTCATATGTAAGATCAGATTCACTTAGTTTTTGTTACATGTACCAAGAGTCAGATCGAACTATGTTTCTCTGATTATTGTCAACTGGTCATGTAAGCCCAGTGACATAACTGGTCATGTAGCAGTGACATAAATGGTCATTAGCAGTGGGACATAACTGTCAATGTAGCAGTGACATAACAGGAGTTTATAGCACCCCCATGGGGTGACACCATCTCTAGCGACGCCTCTGGCCAGAATGCCACCCACAACAGTCCACTAACCCCCCCAGGATGCGCACCCACACCAGCCCACTAACACCCAGGAACCTATTTTACTGATGGTGAAACATAGACAACCGGTGAAAAATAAATACGCCAACTTTTTCTACCTCGACCTGGGAAATCGAACCCGGACACTCAGCGTGTGAATCCATAACTTTAGCCACCAGGCCACTGGGCGCCAATGGGTTAATGGGATTTCATTTTGACGAGCAGCGGACCGCTAGGCTTCTTTCAGTACTGTTCTACGTGCTTCTAACTGGTTTCCAAGCTGATAATGAGTATCATACGACAAATGAATGACTTCGTGACCATTTATATGATGATTCGGACAAACAAAATGGCTTAGATCGACAAGATGGAACCGGTTCCAAGATGTACGATCGGACCACCTAAGAACGGTACCACCGGACCACTAAGATTGTACCGACCAAGATGTATCGGAACAACTCTAAGGTGTACCGGACACCTGAAGAAGGTACAGGGACACCAGGATCAGTAACGGACCAACCAAGAAGGCTACGATCGACAAAATGGAACCGTATACATGATGATACCGGTCACCCAAGAGGGTACCGAACCACCAAAAAGGTGCTGGACCACCAAGATAGTACCAAACCACCAAGATGGATTCAGATCGACAAGATGGTGTCGTACCAAGATGGTACCGGACCTCTTTAGATGGTACCCCGGAGCACTAATAGGATACTGGTCCACCAAGAAGGTAACATGGCCCACCAGGAGAGCAACAGACCACCAAGATGGCTTCGGATCGACAAGATAGTACCGTACCACCAGAAGTACTGGACCACCAAGATAGCACCAGACCACCAAGATGGACTCAGATCGACAATATGAAACCAAACAAAAGATGGTATCGAACTTCCAAGAAGGTACAGGGCAACCAGGATAGTAACTGGACCACTAAATGGTACCGGACCACCAAAAGGTCAGGGCCACAGGGGGGGATAGTACCGGACACTAAGAGGTACCGTATCACCAAGAAGTTCAGGGCCACCAGGATAATACTGGACCACTCTAAGATGGTACCGGATCACCAAGAAGTTCAGGGCCACAGGATAATACCGGACCACTAAGAACGTACCCGGGATCACCAAGAAGGTACAGGGCCACCAGGATTAGTACCGGACCACTAAGATGTTACCGGAATCACCAAGAAAAGGTTTCAGAGGGCCACCAGGCTAATACCGAACCACTAAGATGGTACCTGATCACAAGAAGGTTCAGGGCCACCAGGATAGTACCGGACCACTAAGATGGTACTGGGATCAACCAGAAGGTTCAGGGCCACCCAGGATAATACCGGACCACTAAGATTGGTACCGGACCATCAAGAAAGGTTCAGGACCACCGGGATAGTAATCGGACCACCAAGAAGATACCAGGCCATCAGGGGTAGCACCGACCACCAAGATGGCTTCCAGATCGACATGACAGTACCGGACCACCAAGAGGTACAGGGCCGATAAATTAAAAAGCATGTGCCACTCTTGGGTATCTTTAATGAGGAAACGTTTCGCCCACACAGTGCTCATCAGTCATACAAAGGAAGAATCTTGAAGGAAACCGGAGGAGAATGAGGTAATCAGTCCTCAAACCTTTGAGTCTATGTTGGTTCATCGCATCCAATCTTGACTAGAATACAGCATACGTGCGGAGAAGAGTTTATAAACCGTAGCAGGAGAGGTTCCTACATCCACATTGACAAATGTGGACACCACCTATGTCCCAGCTGCTGCACCTCTCCTGCCTACGTTTTATAAAGCTGCTTCTCCGCACGTATCCGTATTCTATTCAAGATTGATGGACTGACCACATCGTCTCAAAGGTAGAGGGACTGATTACCTCATTCCTCCTCCTGTTCTTCAAGATTCTCCTTTGTATGGACTGAATGAAGCTCCACTGTGTGCGAACGTTTCCTCAATAAAGATACCCAAGAGTTGCACATGTGTCTTAATTTAATCAACCATGTAGTTCTTGTGACCATGCATCTACAAAGTACAGGGGCCACCAGGGATAGTACCGGATCACCAAGAAGTGTACAGGGCCACCGGTGATAGGTTCCGGATCAGCAAGAAGGTACAGGCCACCGGGATAGTACCTGGATCAGCAAGAAGGTACAGGGCCACCAGGATAGGTCCCGGATCAGCAAGAAGGTACAGGCCACCAGGATAGTAACCGGATCACCAAGAAGGTACAGGCCCCGTCCGGGATAGTACCGGATCACCAAGAAGGTACAGAGCCACCAGGGATAGTACCGGACCCTAAGATGGTAACCGGGACCACCAAAGAAGGGTTCAGTGCCCACCAGATAGTAACGACCACCAAGAAGGTACATGGCCACCGGGATAAGTACCGGATCACCAAGAAGGTACAGAGGCCACCAGGAATAGTACCGGACGCACTAAGATGGTAATGGACACACCAAGAAGGTTCAGGGCACCACAACCAGGATATACGGACCACCAGAAGGTACAGGGCCACCGGATAGTACCATCACCCAAGAAGGTACAGGGCCACCGGATAGTACCGGATCACCAAGAAGGTAACAGGGCCACCGTGATAGTAACCGGGATCCCAAGAAGGTACAGGGCCACCGGGATAGTAAATCGGACCCACTATGAAGGTTCAGGCCACCAGGATATACCGGATCACCAAGAAGGACAGAGCCACCGGATAGTACCGGAACCACTAAGAAGTTCAGGGCCACCAGGATAGTACCGGATCACTAATAAGGTTTCAGGGCCCCACCGGATAGTACCCCGGACTCACTAAGATAGAACCGGACCACCAAGAAGGTTCTGGGCCACCCATTGATAGTACAGACACTAAGAATGGTACCGATCACTAGAAGAATACAGGGCCCCAGATAGTACCGGACCAGCTAAGAAAGTTTGCAGTGGCCACCAGGATAGTACCGTACCACTAAATGGTACCGGATCACCTAATAAGGTACAGAGCCACCAGATAG
>NC_069494.1:15207698-15220198 GCF_026875155.1 Cherax quadricarinatus
AACCATATTTTTATATATATTTTCGTAAAGGAGGGTTAAGAGATCCTACGCCCTCTTCAAGACAGTGATTAGATGGATTTAAGTGTGTTTTCTTTTTTCAGGTACAGCCCTACGTTTTTATGGAGAACGACCTGAATGTGTTAAAAAAGAACAATATGCAAGCAGCACACAATCCATGAAAGGCACCACAGCCTGCTGATCAGCATAAATAATAAAAATTAATATATTTTTGTTACGTTGATAATTTAAGACTGCGCTATAGTTATAATGCAATATTACTTCATACAAATTAAAAATTTGTTTGTAGGCAAGACAAGATGAAATTAATGTAGGAAGAGGAAATGGGCCGGGACCGTTGAAAGAAAGAAGACATCATCCGTACCCTCAACCGTTTCTATGGCTAATGAATTGGTTTAAAAGAACTAGCGAAGGAAAATGATTGGACAGTAAGTGTTACTTGGTTTCTACCTATTGGGCTTTCCAGGGGTCATATAACTATGAGTTAGTTATCAAAAACCATAATTTGTAAAGGCCAGCATAAGGCATCGCTCAGATGACCAAAAGCTCCATCTGTGGATATCGTATTATCACATACTTTGTCCTGTCCATATCATCACTTTTCCTGTGTCCTGACAAACCTATACCTAACCCGGGGTTTTACCCCTGCATCCAGATCCCACACTAAGCCTGGTTGATTGCCCAGATCATCAGGCTGTGGTTGCTAGTATCATGAAAGTCAAACATACGCCTGTCAGACAACTGACTAGAGGAACTTATTGAACTTTGTGTTTACTAAAGCAATACTTTGTAACTATTATATGTTCATACCCACTGTGGAGCTTTAATTGTTCTGTGTTCAACCCAAAGTGAAGCTTTACAACATATCACTCACGGTAGAGCTTTATTATACAACAATTCACCCAGTGGACATTTATCAAGTTGGTGAAATGTAAAGTAAAGCTTCAAGTGCCTTATGATTTCCAGTAAAACTGAATAATAATGGACTAATAGAAGAGTAACAATTGGCAGGTACAGTAATGTCAGAAGTAAGGCCAGAGTGTCATGCCAACAATCACACAAACACTTCCGAACCAGTTCAGTCAGCTTGTCTTATAAGACCACCTCTACACGGCCCTGTTTTTTTTCATATTTTCTTGTGAAAAAGTACATCGTAAATTTATTTCACTTTTTTTTCCAGAGTTGAAACAACAACTACGCTTCGACTCTGCTCTTAGGAAGCTATGGTTATAATCTGGGTGTAATATACAAAGTTAATGAAGTTATACGCATTCCAGGCTATACAAAATTGTGAGTTAATCAAGATGGTCGGGGAAAATAACCTGGAATTCATAGTGTGGGAAAGTCCTTGATAGTACAAGGTATATAATTTTCACACTGGCAGGCCACTTTAAAACAGCACTTTGCTTTTCAGTGTTTTCAGCTGAACAGCGGTTTTCAAATCTAGCTCATTTTTTCAATTTATTCAGACTTGCACAATAAAATATAATTCACCATTCATATAAGCTAAGGTGAAAATAATATAAGTAAGAAAATGATTCTAGGTAGTAAGGTTGGTAGACAGCAACCACCGGGAGGACAACATCCTGTGGTAGAGGTTGGTAGACAGCACCACCCCCATGGAGTTACTACCGTCCGCCAAGTTAATGTAAAACTGAAGCCTGGTAATTGTTTTACACGATGGTGAGGATGCAGGTGTCTTTTTTTTCTGTCTCATAAACTGCAAGATTTCAGGTACGACTTGCTACTTTCTCGTACACTTAGGTCACCTCACATACATGTACAAGCAAATATATAAACACCCTTTGGGTTTCTTCTATTTTCCTTACTAGTTCTTGTTCTTTGATTATTTGCCTCTTATCTCCATGGGAAGTGGAACAGAATTCTTCCTCCTAAGCCATGCGTGATGTAAGAGCGACTAAAATGCCGGGAGCAAGTGGCTAGTAACCCCTTCTCCCCGTCTATATTACAAAATGTAAAAGGAGAAACTTCGATTTCCTTTTGCCACCCTGCCCGGTGGGATACCGCGATGTGTTGAAGAAAAAGAAGTAATTGGTGTATCTGTATATACATTTCTTAGCCTTAGCTCTATTGTTCACTTAATATATATAGTGTAAGACATGTTATCAGGCTTTTATATTCATTAAAAAAGACTATAATAAAAATAATAATAATAATAATAATAATAATAATAATAAGAATAATAATTATCTTTATTTACCTACCAGTACATGTACAAGGTAACAGATCATAGCTGACATCAGTGACATACTACTATACAGAAAGCCACTTGATATGCTGAGATATTGGGCAAATTAGTCAGTGTCCCCAGGATGCATCCCACACCAGTCGACTACACCCAGGTACCCATTTTTACTGATGGGGAAAACATAGACAACAGGTGATAAAGAAACAAACCCATGTTTCTACTCTGACTGCTGGCTGGGAATGAACCCATGCCCTCACCAGTGTTGAAGCGAGAGCGTTAGTGCCACCAGGCTGTAGCGATTTTTGCTTTACATCATTGCCCATCCCCCCCACCCAGGGGGTCATGCTAGGTCCACCAATCCTGGAAAATGACCCGGGCCGGGACGAGACCCGAGAACCCACTACAATACAAAATCAACATAGCCCAGAACCTAACCTGCTGTAATTAGCAGGGCCAGCCTATACACTATTTTTTTAGTTTCATATATAAAAAATTGTTCGAAATAGAGGACCTATGTATGAGAACTGACTGTGCCAGCTTCCACCTCCATCACAGTCTTGGCACTGAAGATTTTTTAATATTTTTATTCTTTCTCATTATCCTCCAAATCGATTTACTACCTCAGAGGGATATTCGCCAGTGAATTAAAAATTGATTTACTACCCACCCCTTCAGATACAGGATGGCCTTGTTTGTTAGACTTTTAGGTTCCTGTTCCTTGTATGGTCAGCAAAAATCACTGGTGGCTGGAAAATATCATTTTGTCCATTAACTGAATGTCATCGATAGCTGTTTATAACTATCAAATATTAAGTGCTCTAAATACAACTTAGGTATAAAAAATGATAAAAACTGAAATAGATACAACGTTACAACAATACTTACCTTAAAATATGGCGCCAGTCATCCTTCCGTCACACAGCTGTTGTGCAAAAACGTTGGAAACAGCGGTAAAAGCACCCCATTAATGAACAACGACTCAGTTAAAAGCCAACCGATCAACAATGAACACCGTTAAGAGATCGTAATATGTTTTTATCTGCTGAGTGATGTTAAACAATTTATTATCTTATCTCCCTCTTTCAGAGTAACTCAATCAACAGGCTTTTATAAGCTTCGTAAGTTCCTGTCTGGATTCAGAATCTTCCAGTAGAACTTCCACATTATTATCAGTGACATTAGCCATGGGGATGAAGGATATTTCTCTATGCTTTATTCACTTGAATGTCTGAATAATTGATACACGTAAGTTGGCCATCACTAAACCGGCAATCAGTTATCCGTTCCATCAGTAATCCGCACTAATTTTATAGCTAGCATAATTTCAAATTACATCATTATACTGACTCCAAATTCATCATTATACTACTCAAATTTCACTTCATAATACTGACTCAAATTTCATCATTAATACTGACTTCAAATTTCATCATTATACTGACTCAAATTTCCATCATATACTGACTCAAATTTCATTCATTATACTGACTCAAATTTCATCATATACTGATCTCAAATTTTATCATTATAACTTGACTCAAATTTCATCATTATACTGAACCTCAAATTTTCATCATTATACTGACTCAAATTTCATCATTATACTTACTCAAATTTAATCATATACTTACTCATAGAAATTCTGTGTAGATGGGTGTAAATCCACAACAGCAAGCCAGAGGAAAAAGCTGTGATGAAGAATGATGAAGATATAGCAGAAACAGGCACACTATTGATAGGTTAATTTAAGTGTAATTCTAACCTAACCACTCTGTAATCCAGCACACTCACTAATCCGGCACCCTACATGTCCCAGTGATTCTGGATTAGTGATGGCCGACCTAATATTCATTGTATTTTCCTTCTCTTAACAATTCAGTAATTACCCCCAATGTCGCAGTCAAGACTCAATCTGAAAATGGGTAAATAAGAAGATGTGGGGATATCTGTAGTTTTTGAACTGTAGTATCAGTGAGCCTCTCTGGCTAGAGTGATGGAGTGAATGATAATGAACCGTGATTTCTTCTTCTTTCTCTTGGGATCACCAGCCTCGGTGGGAAACAAACAATGTGTTTTAAAAAATACAGTGACCCACGGTTAACGAACTTTTTTCATTCCAGTAGTATGTTCAGGTGTCAGTACTGACGAATTTTTTCCCATAAGGAATAATTGTGAAGTAGATTAAGTCCCTTTCATACTCCCAAACATACACGTACAAACGCACTTACATAAATAAACTTACATAATTGGTTCTCATTTGGAGGTGATTCGTTAAGCGGGGGTCCCACTGTAATTGCTTATGTCCCTATTTTAGGGATTAAAGTATCTTGTCTATGGGTGGAAAGGTTACGTACAGCCTTAATGCCATACATGTAGTTTGACAGCCTTTATACCACCCCATTAACTAGTTTTATCGTCCTTCATTGCCACAACTTGTCTATACTGAACAGACAAGTAATCCAACCGAATCTAAACCATACACAGGTGCTCCTTTGCTTTACAACGGTTTCAACTTACGATATATTGACTTTCCGATGGTGCAACAACAATGCACATACAGCTACTGTACAAGTCCTGTACATTTATTAGTATGGATAAACTTGTATTCATTTATTTACTTTTCAAAACTGGTATATATTACAGTAATTACTCATTTATTTATTCATGTGATATATATTCAATGATATAAGGTACTAGAGAGGTTTTACAAAGCAGAATTGTTAAAGAAGAGCAAGTATATGGAGTGATAAAAGAAAGGTAAAAGAGTGGTGGAGAGAGAGTGTCAAAAGGAGAGCATATGATAGAGTGGAGAGGCACTGTCAAGAAATTTAATGAAAATAAGAAAAAATTTTGGAGTGAGTTAAACAAGTTAAGAAAGCCCTAGGGAAAATATGGATTTTCAGTTAAAAACAGATAGGGGAGTTAGTAATGGGGAGATGAGGTATTGGGTAGATGGCGAGAATATTTTGAGGATAACTTTTAAATGTTAAGGGGAAAAAGAAACATAGCAGTAATTTCATCACTGGTCAGGGAGGAAGACCAACTTTTTAAGGAGTGAAGAAGAGCAGAATGTAAGTGTGGGGAGGTACTTAGGCATTACGTAAAATGAAAGGGGTAAAGCAGCTGGAACTGATGTATCATGACAGAAATGTTAAAGCAGGGGGGGATATAGTGTTGGAAGTGGTTGGTACTTTTGTTTAATAAACAATGATATGAAAGAGGGAATGTACCTAGGGATTGGCGGAGAGCATGTATAGACCCCTTTATATAAATTGAAGGGGACAAAAGAGACTGTAAAAATTAATAGAGGAATAAGCTTACTGAGTATACCAGGAAAAGTGTAGGTAGGGTTATAATTGAAAGAATTAGAGGTAAGAACAGAAATGTAGGATTGTCGGATGAGCAAGGAGGTTTCAGAGAGGGTAGGGATGTGTAGAACAGGTGTTTTACATTGAAGCATATATTGAACATATTAGATAAAGGTAGGGAAGTTTTATTGCATTTATGGATTTATAAAAGGCATGATGAAAGAGTGGATAGAGGAGCAATGTGGCAGAATGTTGCAAGTATATGGAATAGGTGGTAAGTTATTAACTGCGTGAAGAGTTTTTATGTGAGGATAGTGATGCTCAGGTTAGGGTGTGTATAAGAGAGGGAGACTACTTTCTCGGTAAAATAGGACTTAACATGGATGTTAATGTCACCATGGTTGTTTAATATATTTATAGATGGGTTGTAAAGGCAGTAGAATGCTAGGGTGTTCGGGAGAGGGGTGAGATTTTAAATTTTGGGAATCCAATTCAAAATGTGAATTGACACATACTTTTTGCTGATTGATACTGAGCTTATGGGAGATTCTAAAGAAAAATGCAAAAGTTAGTGGTGAGTTTGGAGTGGTGTGTTAAGGGGGAGAAAAGTTGAAAGTGTTACATAGAAAAGAGTAAGGTGATGAGGTGTCAAATGATTTAGATAAAGAAAAATTGGATTATCAAATTGGGGAGAGAGTATGAGAAGTGAATGTTTTCAGATACTTGGGATTTGACGTGTCGGCGGATGGATTTATGAAGGATGAGGTTAATCATAGAATTTGTGAGAGGAAAAAAGGTGAGTGGTGCATTGAGGTATAAGTGGAGTCAAAAAACGTTATCTATGGAGCAAAGAAGGGAATGTTATGAAAGTATAGTAGTACAACACTCTTATATGGTGTGAAGCTTGGGTGGTAAATGCAGCAGCGAGGAGACGGTTGAGGCAGTGAGATGTCTCTGTTTAAGGGCAATGTGTGGTGTAAATATTATGCAGAAATTCGGAGTGAGGAAATTAGAGAAGTGTGGAGTTAATAAAAGTAATAGTCAAGGCAAGAATAGGGGGTTGTTGAGGTGGTTTTGGTCATTTAGAGAGAGAGAATGGATTCAAAGTAGAATGACATGGAAAGCATTAAAATCTATAGGGAAGGAAGGGTTGGGTAGGGGTCGTCCTCGAAAGGGTTGGAGAGAGGGTAAAGAGGTTTTTGTGGGCAAGGGCTTTGGACTTCCAGCAAGCGTGCGTGAGCGTGTTAGAAGGAGTGAAAATGGAAGACAATGGTACTTGGGACCTGACATCCTTGTTTGATTGTGAGCAGGGTAATATTTAGTGAAGGGATACAGGGGAAACCGGTTATTTTCATATAGCCGACTTGAGTCCTGGAAATGGGAATGTACAATTCCTGCACTTTAAAGAGGGGTTTGGGATATGGCAGTTTGGAAGGTTATGTTTTGTATCTTTATATTGTGTTATGCTTCTAGACTGTTTTGTATTCTGAGCACCTCTGCAAAAAACAGTGATAATGTGCGAGTGTGGTGAAAGTGTTGAATGATGATGAAAGATTTCTTTTTGGGGATTTTCTTTTCTTTTTTTGGGTCACCCTGCCTCGGTGGGAGACGGCGAGTTGTTTTGAAAAAAACAAAAAAAGCTAGTACTGGTGGACTCTGTGGAACAGAGCTTTTCACCGTAGGCTGCCTCGGACTTTACTCTGTTACGACTTACTCTCTGGTTCTGTTAGTGGAGGAAATTATAGATCCATCGACCGACTTTTTCCTGTATTCCTTTAGCACTCATTTTTTGCCGCTATTACGCCATGGTCACATCTTGTCGAAGGCTTTTGCAAAGTCTGTAATATATTACATCTGCAATCTTTTATCTTCTAGTGCTTTAGGACCTTGTCGTAGTGACCAGTAGTTTGAACAGACAGGAAATCGACCCTGTTCTAAACCCATGTTTTGCCCTGGGTTGTGTAACTGAATGGGTTTCTAAATGGGTGCATCTTTGCTTCATAGGACCCTTTAAAAGATTATTATGATATGGGATGTTAGTGCTATCGGTTCTGTAGTTCTTTGCCTGTTGCTTTACTGTCCCCTTTTGTGGAGTGGGGCTATGTTCTGTATGTTTTTAGTAACTGTGGGACGACCCCCGTGTCCATGCTTCCTCTCCATAGGAATGGAAAAAGGCTCTGTGATATGGGCTTCTGTTGCAGCTCTTGATTAACACAGAGTTCCATGAGTCTGGCCCTGGGGCAGAGTGCATGGCATGTCATTTATCGTCCTGTTCGAAGTCCATTTTGGCGTCAGGATAACATCGGATAGGCCTTGTGTAATCAAATTTTGTTTTTTGGCTCTCCTCATAAAAAATTCATTTTGATCTTCGAACCTCAGTCTGGTTAGCGCTTGCTAAAAACTGAGTCATATTTGGGACTTGAGTAGCTCAACTCATTTCCTTCTGTCATCTGTGTAGGACCCATCTTGTTTAAGTAGGGCCCAATACTGGATTGTTGTTCTCGACGTTTGATTTGGCAATAAGGAGAAGAAATGACATTGGGTTTCTTTCAAGGTCATCTGTAAGTCAATTCACTTAGTGGTTAACATGTACTCAAGTTCATATGTAAGATCAGATTCACTTAGTTTTTGTTACATGTACCAAGAGTCAGATCGAACTATGTTTCTCTGATTATTGTCAACTGGTCATGTAAGCCCAGTGACATAACTGGTCATGTAGCAGTGACATAAATGGTCATTAGCAGTGGGACATAACTGTCAATGTAGCAGTGACATAACAGGAGTTTATAGCACCCCCATGGGGTGACACCATCTCTAGCGACGCCTCTGGCCAGAATGCCACCCACAACAGTCCACTAACCCCCCCAGGATGCGCACCCACACCAGCCCACTAACACCCAGGAACCTATTTTACTGATGGTGAAACATAGACAACCGGTGAAAAATAAATACGCCAACTTTTTCTACCTCGACCTGGGAAATCGAACCCGGACACTCAGCGTGTGAATCCATAACTTTAGCCACCAGGCCACTGGGCGCCAATGGGTTAATGGGATTTCATTTTGACGAGCAGCGGACCGCTAGGCTTCTTTCAGTACTGTTCTACGTGCTTCTAACTGGTTTCCAAGCTGATAATGAGTATCATACGACAAATGAATGACTTCGTGACCATTTATATGATGATTCGGACAAACAAAATGGCTTAGATCGACAAGATGGAACCGGTTCCAAGATGTACGATCGGACCACCTAAGAACGGTACCACCGGACCACTAAGATTGTACCGACCAAGATGTATCGGAACAACTCTAAGGTGTACCGGACACCTGAAGAAGGTACAGGGACACCAGGATCAGTAACGGACCAACCAAGAAGGCTACGATCGACAAAATGGAACCGTATACATGATGATACCGGTCACCCAAGAGGGTACCGAACCACCAAAAAGGTGCTGGACCACCAAGATAGTACCAAACCACCAAGATGGATTCAGATCGACAAGATGGTGTCGTACCAAGATGGTACCGGACCTCTTTAGATGGTACCCCGGAGCACTAATAGGATACTGGTCCACCAAGAAGGTAACATGGCCCACCAGGAGAGCAACAGACCACCAAGATGGCTTCGGATCGACAAGATAGTACCGTACCACCAGAAGTACTGGACCACCAAGATAGCACCAGACCACCAAGATGGACTCAGATCGACAATATGAAACCAAACAAAAGATGGTATCGAACTTCCAAGAAGGTACAGGGCAACCAGGATAGTAACTGGACCACTAAATGGTACCGGACCACCAAAAGGTCAGGGCCACAGGGGGGGATAGTACCGGACACTAAGAGGTACCGTATCACCAAGAAGTTCAGGGCCACCAGGATAATACTGGACCACTCTAAGATGGTACCGGATCACCAAGAAGTTCAGGGCCACAGGATAATACCGGACCACTAAGAACGTACCCGGGATCACCAAGAAGGTACAGGGCCACCAGGATTAGTACCGGACCACTAAGATGTTACCGGAATCACCAAGAAAAGGTTTCAGAGGGCCACCAGGCTAATACCGAACCACTAAGATGGTACCTGATCACAAGAAGGTTCAGGGCCACCAGGATAGTACCGGACCACTAAGATGGTACTGGGATCAACCAGAAGGTTCAGGGCCACCCAGGATAATACCGGACCACTAAGATTGGTACCGGACCATCAAGAAAGGTTCAGGACCACCGGGATAGTAATCGGACCACCAAGAAGATACCAGGCCATCAGGGGTAGCACCGACCACCAAGATGGCTTCCAGATCGACATGACAGTACCGGACCACCAAGAGGTACAGGGCCGATAAATTAAAAAGCATGTGCCACTCTTGGGTATCTTTAATGAGGAAACGTTTCGCCCACACAGTGCTCATCAGTCATACAAAGGAAGAATCTTGAAGGAAACCGGAGGAGAATGAGGTAATCAGTCCTCAAACCTTTGAGTCTATGTTGGTTCATCGCATCCAATCTTGACTAGAATACAGCATACGTGCGGAGAAGAGTTTATAAACCGTAGCAGGAGAGGTTCCTACATCCACATTGACAAATGTGGACACCACCTATGTCCCAGCTGCTGCACCTCTCCTGCCTACGTTTTATAAAGCTGCTTCTCCGCACGTATCCGTATTCTATTCAAGATTGATGGACTGACCACATCGTCTCAAAGGTAGAGGGACTGATTACCTCATTCCTCCTCCTGTTCTTCAAGATTCTCCTTTGTATGGACTGAATGAAGCTCCACTGTGTGCGAACGTTTCCTCAATAAAGATACCCAAGAGTTGCACATGTGTCTTAATTTAATCAACCATGTAGTTCTTGTGACCATGCATCTACAAAGTACAGGGGCCACCAGGGATAGTACCGGATCACCAAGAAGTGTACAGGGCCACCGGTGATAGGTTCCGGATCAGCAAGAAGGTACAGGCCACCGGGATAGTACCTGGATCAGCAAGAAGGTACAGGGCCACCAGGATAGGTCCCGGATCAGCAAGAAGGTACAGGCCACCAGGATAGTAACCGGATCACCAAGAAGGTACAGGCCCCGTCCGGGATAGTACCGGATCACCAAGAAGGTACAGAGCCACCAGGGATAGTACCGGACCCTAAGATGGTAACCGGGACCACCAAAGAAGGGTTCAGTGCCCACCAGATAGTAACGACCACCAAGAAGGTACATGGCCACCGGGATAAGTACCGGATCACCAAGAAGGTACAGAGGCCACCAGGAATAGTACCGGACGCACTAAGATGGTAATGGACACACCAAGAAGGTTCAGGGCACCACAACCAGGATATACGGACCACCAGAAGGTACAGGGCCACCGGATAGTACCATCACCCAAGAAGGTACAGGGCCACCGGATAGTACCGGATCACCAAGAAGGTAACAGGGCCACCGTGATAGTAACCGGGATCCCAAGAAGGTACAGGGCCACCGGGATAGTAAATCGGACCCACTATGAAGGTTCAGGCCACCAGGATATACCGGATCACCAAGAAGGACAGAGCCACCGGATAGTACCGGAACCACTAAGAAGTTCAGGGCCACCAGGATAGTACCGGATCACTAATAAGGTTTCAGGGCCCCACCGGATAGTACCCCGGACTCACTAAGATAGAACCGGACCACCAAGAAGGTTCTGGGCCACCCATTGATAGTACAGACACTAAGAATGGTACCGATCACTAGAAGAATACAGGGCCCCAGATAGTACCGGACCAGCTAAGAAAGTTTGCAGTGGCCACCAGGATAGTACCGTACCACTAAATGGTACCGGATCACCTAATAAGGTACAGAGCCACCAGATAGTACCGACCACTAAGATAGTACCGGACCACTAAGAAGGTACAGGGCCTACCAGGATAGTACCGGACCACTAAGAAGGTACAGGAACGCACCAGGATAGTACCGGACACTAAGAAGGTACAGGGCCACCAGATAGTACCCGACCACTACGAAGGAACAGGGGCCTCCAGGAAGTACCGGAACCACAAAGAAGGTACAGGGCCAACCAATGATAGTTACCGGATCCACAAGATGTACCGGACCACTAAGAAGTCAAGTTCCACCATGATAGTACCCGGACCAAGAAGATGCCGGACATGAACCCGGTACGAACCCTTGAACCGTATCAACCCCTAAAACCAACAACAACAACAACAACGTCCGTCCTGGGATGGCATCAACCGTCCATTTCGCCTCTTACAAGGGGCGTCTATATTCAAACCCAAATAAGACTTCCAAATGCCAAAATATGTCTAAAAGTCTATAGTTACCCAGGATATTAACAGGGGTATGGCTGGTGCGTGCCCAGGGGCCCCCTGGGCACGTTAATTACTGAATCCTTGCATCACATACCCTCCATAGGTAATACCGCTGCCACATACCGTGTGTGCCCGTGTGTGTTAGCGCTCACGGTGTGAATGATATTTCTGACCGTTGATGCAGGTTGGGAGGGGTTTTTGGATCCAAGGAATTTGATTTCTTCGTAGATGGTTGCCACACATGCTCCCCAGGCGTGTGTCGTAACGGGTTTAGCGCTCCTCGTGAATGAACAAATAATCAATATTATCATTAATATGATATTATCAGTAATGCAATATTATCATATTGTAATAGTAATTATTGTCATTAATGTATAATAATTAATTGTAATTATCATTACTGTAATAATAATTATTAATACTAATATCAATTACTGAATAAAATTATTAATACCTAATTATCATTACTGTAATAATACTTTACTAATACTAATTATCATTACTGTAATAATAATTTTAATAACTAATTAACCATTACTTAACAATAATAATAACATTACATTAATAATCGTAATTTTTTATTTCATCATTACTTTAAAGAATAGTAATTTTATTATTAATATTATTACTGTTTATCAATATTAATAATAAGTAATTTTCA